>JASSUY010011604.1:0-22491 GCA_032466535.1 Forpus xanthops | reverse complement strand
TGTCCCTGCCCATGGCAGGGGGGTTGGAACTAGATAATCTTAAGGTCCTTTCCAACCCTAACTATTCTATGATTCTAAGTTCATTAGTAGAAGCAAGACACGTAATGCATCAGAGGAGAAAACGGGTCTCCTGCCTTTTTTCACAGCAGAAAACCTGAGATAACTTTTTCAGAATCTTCACCATCAGACACTAACTCTGTGTGCAAGGTCCTTAGAGGTGATCAGTTTTTCAAAGGTATTTATCCATGCTTTCTGAAAATCTAGCCCTGAGAGGCCGAAAAAAACAAAGGAGGATGCATTCAAAATTCATATCTGTGACAATCTTGATTATTCAAACGAAGAAGTTTTCATTCACTCAGAGCTGTCTGCAGAATTGAGATCTGATTGAGCAATGTCATTTTTACAAACCATCATTTAAACCAGCAAGGCTGTGTTTTTGTGCAGAACTACTTCGTAGGTAGCAGTTCTATACCTGCTGTATTCCAAAGTGATTATTTCTAAAACCAAAAATATTTTTCTTTCTTAACTGGACAAAAGCCTTCAAATGGCTTGGGATATACTCATTTTCTAGATGCAGAGGCAGAGAGTCACATAATCTTCAAGCACTTTAAATTAAAATAGAATTGGGCAGAGAAATGTGCCACTTCTTCCTTCCCATTAGAGTAAGCTGAGATGCAGCAAATAATGGCAGAATAACTGTGAGGGAGTTTACTCATGCCTGATAGAGCAGATCAGGAGAAATCCAGGCTAACTGCATCAGTATCGTAAATGAGCCATCAAAGTTTGAAACTTTTTATCATTCCACCTAGAAATCTACTAGAGAATCAGAAGGACTTCTTTTATAGTCATCCCTCTCAATGAACATAATCCTTTGACATGCTTAATGTTCCTTGATTACATGTGCTGTTTCTCCCTTTTGTTGATTGGCAGTGATATTGTTGTGCCAGAAGAGGTTTAGAGTTTCTTAATTCACTCCCTTGTTGCAGCCAGCTAAGACCAAGGTCTTTGCTGTCTTCTCTTTGATTCTCGGAAGTTGGGTTTATTTAACTCCATTGTTTTCACCCCCTTTTTTTAAAAAATGGTTTTCACTTACATTTCCTGTAGATGTCTCATGCGTTTGTGGGACCCCTTCCCGAACGGCTGCACTAGCCAACCCTGTCATCAGTGAATACAGTATTCTTAAAGAGCTGTCTCAAACAACTGTCTGATTCCTTTTATATGTGCCCAGGAAAATCATAAGTGCATATATCTACCCCAAACCAGTGTTCATGTTAACTCAGAAAGGTGATAAATATTTTAGTTGTGGATTTTTTTCCTCTTAGTCCTAATGGGGTTTTTTAACTTCATTTGCTGTTGTTTAATTTTACATGGTTTTAACAGACTAATATGTCAGTCCTGGTGTTGCCTGTTTCTGCAGACAAATACTGACAAAGGATGTAAAAAGGTCAAATCTTTCTCTGAAGTGTCTGTTCATTCTTGGAGCTATGCAAATAGGCATTAGTAAATAACAAGACTAAAAGAGAATGAGAAACAAAAGGAAACGAAATGCTGCTTTGCTCTGTGGTTGCTTAACTTTTTCTCACTTATCATAATTCCATGTACTTGCTATTCAGTGTAGTTAAAACTAAGAAAATTATCAGAAAATTTTTTTAAGAGAAAGAAATACCTTTGGCTTTATAAGGTAAGCTATAAAGTAGGTATAGAGATAAGACTAATTTCAGAAACTGATTTTACAGTATAAAACAGCATTGTCTGCATAGTAAAACATGTTATGAAGTTATTTCCTATAATTCTATAACCTAAAATTAGTCTACAGTTTAAAAATTAGGTTCTAAATATCATCTTCTAAAGTCTCAGCTTAATTCTGCTAGAAGTACTGCAGATAACTGATGAAGATACTAAACATAAAAAGCACATTAAGACTGGTGTTACAAAGCTCGTATTCACCCAGTGCCTATAATGCACTGAGCTCCATTAATGACCAATTCTTCAATAAACTGTTTTCCTCTCATTGTACAGTGTATCCTATGCCCTGTTTATTGTACACAGTTCAACTCCTGCACATGGTGATTCCACAGGACTTCACCTATCTTAGGTAAGCAAAGGCTATTCACCTGAATTCAGAATCAGCATGAAAGATCAAAAATTGTAATACAAATCCCCAGATTTCTTTAACTGCTTAAGAGTCATAAAATCATGTCATGTATTCTCTCATCTTTCTTTGCATTTGTCTGTGCTCACTCACAATGCCAAAGACCTGTCATCACTTTTTATTCTGTGTTAACAAACTCCTGATGTAAAGAGACAGAGCTGACTTTAAGTCCCCATGTTTTTGGCAGAAATGCTAAACATTATGGTAGTAAATACTGTGAAAAGAACACAAGCATTGTATCGTTTACCTTTCCTTAGAAATACAAAAATCCCAAGGCTCCTGACTCCTTTTTTTTCATTAATGGCTGTACCACACTCCAGAAATGGGCAGGCAATGCTTTCCTGCACCCCTGACTTAGATGCACGCTTCCTGGCAAAGCAAGGGTCTCAGGAACCTTCAGTTTACCTCTTTCACTCAGCAATCCAGTGCAGTGTGGTAACTGCTGTGCAGTCCAGTCCATGGTGGTCAGGCTCCTTTGCACTGTTTAAGCACAGGGTATTAATATTGGAGGAAAGGAAGGCATGTGAAAGTTAGCCATAACTGACTGTAAACAAGATTCACAAAACCACACAGGAGCACAAATTGCTCACATTTTAATCTAAAAGTGCCTGCCATGTAAGTACTCTTTTCAAAATTGCCTGAGTCCCAGGAAATGTGATAGATGTAGTTCTGTTGCAATACTTGAAAATTAAGATGATATGTACCACAAGTTAAGGTTATAGTATTTCTTAAGTCCTTATTCCGATTGTCATTGTGATTTCTGTAAATTCATAGAAATTTGTGGGACTTAATACCTTAATTTGTATATCTAATCAACTGAGTTCAAGAACTTCCCTTTTTACAAAACCCTTGCACACACATTCCATCAGAAACAGGGTGTTCTTTCTTTCTTTCTCTGCTCTTGCTAGTTTATTATGGGGGGAGGATAATTCCTTTAGGAAGTAATTTTCCTCCTCAAGAGCACTTCATCTTCACTACCTGAGTTCTAGTTTTAACACTGATTAAGTCTCCTCTGCTATCCTGCAGCAGATCTGCCACTCAGCCTTCATTCTTCAGGAAGCTGTAGACTGTAACATACATGCAAGGACCTTCTCTGTCCATCCCATACAAAAGAAATGGACTTTCTGCTTCCAGCAGTAGAAAGTCACTAAATGCAATCTCCACTGCTTTCACAGACTGAATGCTACTGTGGGGTGGGGAGAAGGGCACCAGAAATGTTGGCGCTGTTACCAAGGTAAGGGGAAGAGGAGCACAGCAGCAGATGATGGGTCTGCTTTGGACTATGAAGGCAGGAAAGTATACTCAAAAGTTTGGAAAGTGTTAGCTATTCAGGCAGCCTTTCCCATCCCCTCTGGGAAAGAAGAGCAGACATATGGAAATGTACTGCGTGGTAGATTCAGTTTGTAGGCAGTCTTTGGATTACATTGGTTGGAGACAATAAAACACTTGCATATGTTTGATTTGCTACTGCTTGTAAAATGCTTCAAAATCCTGACACACAAGTTGTCCTTGTCAATATCCACTAGATAACAGTAAATAATGAATGGGTATGAATTGGAGGGTTCTGCTGCAACAGAAGGCATAGTAGAAGCAGGAGCTAGTATCTCCAGTGTTGTGTCACAGTTGTCATATCAGGAGGTAAAGTTTGTATGCACTGTAGTACCTCATTATAACTGTGTACTCATAAATCATGATTTTCCATTTAAAGGAATTTGTTTGCTTTACATTTTCAAGTGAATCAATAGGCAATCGCTACTTACTGGGTCTACTCTTGGATTTATTTTTCTTTAATGCCACTGTTAAATTTCTTGGAAGTGTTTCAAATGACAGATGGTGAATGTTTTCCAGTTCTTTGTTGCACTCTTCACAGTTTAGCTCTTTGGCCTTCATTGTAGAACCAGAACAACTACTACGTGAGCAGAAAAATGACAGCAGAAGTTTTAGCTGCATGATTCAAAGAGAACTGTTCAAATATCTGATATAATTAGGCACTACTATTATTTATTCATTCAGGTTTTGGTAGCAGAAGACTTTGTCTTGTACCAACCTAACAAAAATCAGTCCCTTCCCAAAAGAGGTGAAAGACAATAGAACCAAAAAAGGGAGGTTGCTGACAGAGGCAGGACCAGGAAAGACTGAGCAGTGGTCCCAGCACACTAATCTGATTGTCCTGCCTGAGAAAGTTGTGAATGCTCCATCCCTGGAAGTATTCAATGTCAGACTGGATAGGACTTTGAGCAACTTGATATAGTGTGAGGTGTCCCTGCCCACGGCAGGGGTGTTGGAACTAGATGATCTTAAGGTCTCGTTCAACCCTAACTAGTCCATGATTCTATGATCCTATGATTCTGTGATTCTGCAAAAGAAGAACTTTGAGAAGGGACTTGTAGCTGTCAAAGTGGTTTCAGATATGCACAAAGATTTCCCCACCAGCACTCAAGGCAGCTGGAGCATAACAAGTAAGGTGCTTCTCTGA
The DNA here is from genome assembly GCA_032466535.1 of Forpus xanthops. Taxonomy (NCBI): domain Eukaryota; kingdom Metazoa; phylum Chordata; class Aves; order Psittaciformes; family Psittacidae; genus Forpus; species Forpus xanthops. The sequence goes on along the minus strand of JASSUY010011604.1, from coordinate 17,863 downwards.
AACCTCAATAAGCAAGTGCTGTAGGCTACAGATGTAGATATCTGCATTTTGATAGGGAATGAGAAAGCTGTCTGGAAAATAGTGTTAGCAGCAATAAGTAGCTTCTGAATAGGAGAAACGTGGAGAATAATCACATAGTCAATGTCACAAAAATCTTGTGGAAGAATGTGATCAAGAAAAGGCAGGATCAAGATTAGGAAAATAAAACTGAGCATCAGAGAAAAATGTATAATGCTATCTTACAGTACAGGTTTAGCTGTGATGCTCACTAGAAGAGGATATACAGCAGATAGAGGTTTAAAGAAATAATATTGCAATTCTTATACATAACAGTTGCATATAGAGTCAAGAAGCGAGGTTTATGCAATGAGATAAGAAGGTGGTGTTGATTACAAGAGTACAAACTGTAGAAGAGAAAGAGTTTGGAGGAAAGACTAAGAATCTTTTTCAGCTTGAACTATCAGTCCAGTAAATACTGGAGACATATCTGCTATGCCTTAAACTGTAAAACATTGAGATAATAATGAATGAACTCCATATTGAAGCTTCCTGTGCTGAAAATAATTATTTAAATGCAGTTAAAGAGAGGCATTACCAAAACACCAAAGATATTAAGGAGAACTATCACTGTCAAACTGTCATATTCTAAGAACTCTGGAATATCTCCTTTAAGTATTAAAAATAATTGCTAGTCATGAAACAAATGCTGAAGGCCTAATTTTGCATGCCTGTTTCAAGCCAAGCTCACAGACATCAGGAAGATTAAGTCAGTGGAAAAGTGCCCAGTAACGTTTTAGTATAATAACTCTTGTTATAAAGAGCCAAAATGTGTATTTTTAATTGCCTGTTTTAATAATCTTTTAATAAGATGTTTTACTTGAAATAAATGTGATACATAATGTTATATGAAGCTGAATTAACCAGCATCTTTTAAATACGGTTGTGCTGGAAGAGGAGTTCTGAGTACATGTTTGGTATCAGAGCTGTAATTCAGACCAGTTCCAGAATATAACTGGAATGAATTAATTGGAATAAGCCCATTGCTGAATATGTCCTACGTAGGCCTGGGAGTATGCACAAGTAAACTCTCTGCAGAGTCAAGATTTACAACTATCGTATCTTAGAAGCCACCTTTGCTGAAGACTGAATTAACTTCACCTCCTTGAATATGCTGCTTTTGTTTTTTTAACCGTCCACAGTAGAGTGCGTTACTGCTCATAAGAATGCTTTGGTAACTCCCGATAGTTGGAAATGTTTTTAGAATTAGACAGTAACAGCTTGCCAGATAATTAGTGAATGTCAGGTTCACAATTAATGTATTGTATTTTTAGAACATCTGAAATCTAATGTTTGCCACTTATGTCTGCTCCAAAGGGAAAGGCAATTTATGTTAACAAAAGAAAAAAGTAGGAAAACCAGGGGAAAACATACACAGGAAGGAAACAGAAGCTAGGCTACAAGTAACTGTGTTTTCTTGTACAACACTGTGTACTGAGATACTGTAGTTCACCAGCTAGTGAGGCAAACAGAAGCACACCAGAGGTTTGTTGCTTCCAGGCCTAAATAAACATAGCATCTCTTGAAAAAAATAAAAAAAAAATCATCCGAGAGGCACCTCTTTTTCTCATTCATGGCATTGCTGAAACGCTCTGGAGAGATTCTACATGGACATTACAGGGTAAGAACAAATAGCCACCCAATTCCAAACCATGTCAAATATAACAGTATACTGTAAAATGGCCTATTTTGTCTGGCTTTTATTTAAGTTCGCTGTTGGATGGCTTTTTACTACTCCGTGTCTGCACGCAGAGACTGGTCACAACTGCAGGCCTTATGCTTCCCTGATCCACTGAACACAGAATACCAAGCTGAGTAGAGCAGCTGACACCTGAGGAGCAGGATGACATTCAGAGGGACTTGGACAGACTGAAGAGATGGGCCCATACAAACCTCATGAGGTTCAACAACACCAAGTGCAAGGTCCTGCACCTGGGTTAGGGCAGCTCTCAGTACCAGTACAGACTGGGAGATGAAGGGATTGAGCGCAGCCCTGTGGAGGACCTGGGGATGCTCTTCAATGAGAAGCTCAGCATGACCTGGCAGCGTGAGCTCACAGCCCAGAAAGCTGACCATGAGCTGAGCTGCATCAAAAGGAATGTGACCAGCAGGTTGAGGGAGGTGATCCTGCCTCTCTACTCTGCTCTTGTGAGACCCCACCTGTAGTACTGCATTCAGTAATCAAGTCCTAAGTGCAGGAAAGACATAGGCCTGTTGGAATGAGTCCAGAGGAGGGTGATCAGAGGGCTGGAGCACCTCTCCTGTGAAGGGAGGCTGAGAGAGTTAGGCTTGTTTAGCCTGGAGAAGAGAAGGCTCTGGGGAGACCTTAAAGCAGCCTTTTAATAGATAAGGGGGCCTACAAGAAAGATTGGGACAAATTTTTTAGCAGAGCCTGTAGTGATAGGACAAGTGGTAATGGTTTTAAAGTAAAAAAGGATAAATGCAGACATGTGCTAAATATAAAGAAGACATTTCTTACGAAGACTGTGGTGAAACACTGGAACAGGTTGCCCAGAGAGACACCATCCCTGAAAACATTCAAGGTCAGGTTGGATGAGGCTTTGAGCAACCTAGTCTGGTTGAATTTGTCCCTGCTCATTCCAGGGGGGTTAGCGCAGATGACCTTTAAAGGTCCTTTCCAACCCAAACCAGTCTAAGATTCTATAACTCCATGGTTCTGTGAAAAGAATTACTTGTTGGAGGTCACTAGTGGTGATGCTTACAACACCAAAAGGATTGAGAAGCAGGAAGACATAAATCCTACCTCCTATCCACACCAGCGAGTATAAACAGCTGGCATAAAGTATGGTATAGGAATATACACTGGAAATGGTAGTAGTATAGTGCTCATGTATTTGAATTAGGCTTAGCCCCTGTACCAGAAGTGGATTTCAGAAGGTGGTTTTTGAAGGGGAAAATCTTTCATTACCTCCACCCTCAGTTATGTGGCACAGAAAAGGCTATGAAGCCCCTGCCTGTACTCCCTCTGTGCTATGCTAATAGTCACATAAGCAAAAACCTTAAGGATGCCTGGGATCCATTGTAACAGGGTAAATATGATGGTGAAGATCTGCACCATTTACATGGCAGGTCAATGTGTGTGTGCTGTAGCATGTCTTAACAGATAAAAGACAGCTGATTGTGTATTTGCAAACTACAGATCTTTTATGCATAAATACATTAACTGACATTTATGCCAAATATATTACATACTCATGTCAAGAGAATAGAGCCCATCTGTACTGCAGAGATGTAATTAGCATTAATTAATATGTTCACATTGTCTGGTGTTCATATATTTTGCCCTGAAGTCATAAATGTGGCATGGCATTTAGTAAGGCAGTATTCATGAGCCTTCATCTGAATTCCAAACATTTGGATTTTGTGATGCTTTTAGTGCCCCTTGTTATTAACTGTTTCTTGGCATTTGTGGAAAGGGAGTTTTGTTCATTGCCATGTTTGAGAAATTGTTGTTCATAGGATATTGTTTGCTCAGCATTGACACTAGCATAAAAGTAGACAGTTACGATTATCTCGTGGTACAGACACAGTAATAGAGAAACTTGTATTTCACGATCATGGAGCAATTAACAGCAAATGTTTGAGGAGGTTATTAACAAGCTAGAATAAAACCTGCTTATCTGAGTCATTTGGTAAACAACTATATATTAATTGAAAGAATATTGCAAGTGATTTGGGAGCAGATGTGCATTATTGACAATAGCACAGGTTTTATCACCTGCAGAGATCCTCAAACCAGTGAACCCACTTGCATGCCCTGTTCATGACCATCATCCGTGTGTGGAAAAGGTGCTCCTGTTCACAACAAAAACCTTCAAAGGCTCATGAGACTCTGTTACAAGTTCTTTTTCTGTCCCTGCAAACCTCACTTCTGGTTCTAGTCATTCTGACTATTAGTTCATAAAAAACATCCAGAGTACTTAGGACTGATTTTCTTTGGTGGATACCTTTCAAGTGAGTATTAATGCCCTTTAAGAAGTCATATTGTGTGGAGCTATGTATACTTTTACATAATGTTCTATAACATGTCCTCCCATACCTCCCTTTCTGGAGGCCTCTTGTCACCTGTTTATTTTTAACTGTAATCATTTTTTCCCTTTGATGCTGCTGCAAATATTAGCAGTAGTTGAAACTGCAGGATAAGCATTGAAGTGAATAGCTTGCACAGAATTACTGGCTGATTGCCCAGGTAACTGGAAGTACCTGGTCCAGGTACCTCAATGGTAGCAGCATCCATAGATCCAGCAGAAGCCATGGATACATGAATGGGTTAATTAGTATTTTAAGCTGTCCAAGTGTTTAAAAACCACAAACACGATTCAACCTCTAGAAACAATATGGCCATGCTCTAGCAGTAACAAATTTACCCTTGGATGAATCAGAGGCAATTTTGTCAATTTTAATTGCATGCCTTTCAATACACAGCCTGTTTATTTCTCATGCTTTCAGATGCAGTTTACTTTATGGTAAGCAGCTGTCACAAGTGCAATTTGCTCCAGTTTTGTACATTAAGCCATTGTTCATGTGTCCATTAGTGCCATAACCTTGATGGGATTTGGCTGAAGCTTTTGAATGATCCTAATGGTTATTTAGGATGTGACCCCCCATGCAACTTTTTCTTGGCAGCAATGAGGCCTTCACCAGCATTACACATTTATTTACTGCAATCTTAGTTGTGCTGACCCAGTGGTTGGTAAGGCTGCTTGGAAAACTGGATCAGTGCACTGACGGAACTGAAATATAATTTGGCAAGAAGAATTGGTTTGGTTTACCACAAGAATGGAAAAGAATGAAGATCAGAGCATGACTGAAGAATCAACAAGAGTATGGGAAATGGATGCACTGTAAAGGATTAGGTACCCTACTAAGTCCATGCAGATACACATACTGAGGTGATACCAGCAGGGACTAGTTTAATCCAGCCACTAAGATTTTGGGCTGCTAATCAAACCACCTCTTGGAACTGTATCATCACAAAATGTGGTCACTCTTACTTTAGCAAGGCTGGTATAGGTCAGTGCTGTCTAGGCAGAGTAGGTAAGCTGTCTGGAAGAAAATTAACACAAATTTACCTGAACTGACTCTTTAAGAAAAGGTAGACATTAAAGCTTCTGAAGCAGGTCATAGGAAATGGAGAACTTGATTTTTTCACCTCTTTTTTCATTTGTGAAACAATATCACATTTAAAAAGTAACACATTTTTTTTGCAAATCATGAAAACTAGAGGGGAAAGAGGCTGGCAGCAGGTATTCAGTGCAGCCAACAATTTTTTTATACTGGAAAAGGAATCTTTGCTTTCTCTTAGCAGCATCTTTATCATCATCATCAGGGTTTAAAGAGGGAGAAAGTCCTTAAAAAGATGTAACACTTTCTTTTCCTTCTGGCTTGAACAGAGTCCACATGGGTAGCACTTAGGGACAGTTCAAGCTGTTGGACTGGGAAACACCTGTGGTGTAATTTTGTTGCTGTAACATAGCTAAGATACCTCCTGCATGAACTATGTTAGCTTAGCTGCTCAGTATTATTATTGGCCTCTCTGTGCACAGTTATGACTCTGTCTTGCATCGGAATGTGGGTATCAGCGTCTGCAGAATCGAGATTTGAAGATATTACTAGGAAACCACATACTGAGTATGTAGAGTGTGTGACACGCAGAGCCTGTATATGCAGAGCTTGAGGTTCTTCACCATTTCAATTTAATTTTAGTAAACCCCATATTTCAGCTTAGTAATTTTGTTCTTGCTAAGTTTGAAGTATCGTGTCCAACAGATTTCTGAGTTACCCAAGAAGAAATAACAAGTGAACAATTTTCTGAAAGTATAAAAACCACAGGGTTCACACATGATTCAGATCATTAAAAATTAACTGAGTGGATTTCCTTTTAACTTTGGAGAAATGTTCACATATGAGTGAGCAAAAAAGAATTTTCAGCTTATATAGTCATGCTCTGGAAAAATTAAATCACTGAAAATGAAAAAGTCCAGGACGCCTTTATTTAAAGGTCTGTAGCTGCAACACAAACACTGCAATAAATCACATGCAGAAAATGAAATGCTGCATATAAGCTATTGTGAGTAATACTGTTTCAGGAAAAGGTACATAAGCTTGTGCATTATTTGAAGCTTATCATAAGAAGCTACTGATACTTACATATGCAAGCACATGTAAGCTACTGTTTTTACAAGGAGTCTCAATTATTTGGAATTTTGTTCAAATGATCACCTTTTAGTTGCATGTCCACTATTGCAAACAGTGATTTCTACAGTAAAACGTAGAAATCACCAAAGTAATTGTAAATGTAAATGACAGAAAATGCAATAAAAATAAATTTTAAGTACATCTATATGCAAGATGTTTACCAAAAATATCTTCAAGTTGCTGTCCTGAAAACCAACAAGTAGGCAAACATGTTCACAAAAGTGCTTTTGTTTGTTTGTCTTACACTGCAGAAGGCTTATACTGGAAGTAATATTCAATCTTTACCACTTATGAGTAGTAAAAACTATCTGCTATACAGGAAATCACTTGTTTAAAGATTTTTCTGAGCTTTTGTTTGATGCTTTCAGTGCAGAAACAATAAAAGCCAGCAGTTTCTCTGCCAGAGAAGGTAATTTTGTATGTGCTGTTTTACCATTGTCTCCTAAAAATCAAAAGCTATATGGGTAATAACAGGCCTAGACCTCAATGTTAGGCACAAGACCTCCTTAAAAAAGATGGCTGAAAAAGGTACATGTTAAAAAAAAAAAGAAGGTAATGGGGTTTTGAGTTTTGCCAGTAAGAATGCATTTTTTTCCCTACATTTTAAATTACATTTTCAGGAAGGAAGCAGAGAGTGTGCTTTCAAAGGAAAAGCCTCGCCTGACAATTTTCCAGGGCAGTTGGGGTCTTTTTATTAGTCAGAAAACAGAACTGGTGAGGAAGCCACACAAGCATCGTGTCATTTGAGTGTAAATGTCTGCTGCCCCTGTGTGGCTGATTTTAGAGTCTCTTGGGGTTTTCAAACAAATGTGGTTAATATCTGATTAAATTTGCCTGATATAAAGGATTAGCACAACATACAACATATATATACTACTTGAATCCTGTGTAGCTTCCCAAGGTTGAGTCTAGATCATAAACAGATCATGTTAGGACTATTTCAGTTGTAAAACATATCACAGCAGTACGCAGAGCAGCAAGAAGCAGAAGCTGTAGTTGTGACATCCTAAAGATAATGAGTCTCTAAAGCATGGGGTGAAGTAATATCATTCTTTGGTTTTGAAAAATGCCTGCACATTTCCAACTAGTTTGTATTTCACATCTAAAAGATAATTTAAACACCCTAAAGCTCATCTGCTTTTTCAGTTCTATGCACCAATCTAATAAAAGTTATGTTTTTCTACAACCCAGTCCATTAACATATAGCCACAGTTTGAGAGATTTATTTAGTCCCTGGCATTTCCCGGGTTGGAGTGAGGATATTACCACTATATATATACAATATATATATCCCCATATGTATCCACAGAACAGATATACACCACCACTTTGCTAGCCTCATTTGCACAAGAACAGTGGAGAAACCAAACTGTCAGCAAGGTGTGCAAGGGCCTGAGTGGCTCCTGCAAATTCCTGTAATCAAGAGAAGAACCTGGAATGCACACAACCCTTGAGACAAGCAGAGCCTTGGGACGTACCCAAGAAGTACTCTGCATGGTCACTTGCGTACGCTTCAATGATAACCTCTGGTTTATAACTCATCTGTGAAAAAATCTCTCACAATTACTCATAGTTCACCTTAATGAGATTAATTCCTTCAATGCTTTCTGAATGTAATGAGAATCAAAAATGTTTTCCACTTTGCAAGAAAGGGCTTGGAGGTTGAGACAATCCGCTGATTGTTTCTTCCTACAAGCAGCCTCTTTTCCCCTACTACAATGTGCAATGTGCAGGGCTCAGACAATACCAGACACAACATGACTCCAGGCCAGCTGGCCGCATTTTTGTGCATATCCACCGCAGGAGTCAAACTTATTCTGTGGTGGGAGCCAAAAGGACGTTTTCCATTAGAGTCCATAAATCAGGACTGCTAAGTTAAGCATAATTTGAAGTTTATGGACCATAAACTCTTACACTTGGCTTTGCTTGGAAGCAGGTCTTGATGTATTCCATGGTGTTGAGGTTTAACCCTAGCCGGCAACTCAGCCTCACACAGCCACTCGCTCACTTGTAACCCAGTAGGGTCGGGGAGAGAACTGAAGAAGTAAAAGTGAGAAAACTCATGTGTTGAGGTAAAGACAGTTGAACAGGTAAAGCAAAAGCCATGTGCACATAAGCAGATCAAAACAAGGAATTCAATCACTGCTTCCGCTGGCAGCAGCTCCACCACACGTAATGGTTACTTGGGAAGACAAACGCCATCACTTCCAAAGCCCTCCCTTTCTCCTTTTTCACCTAGCTTTATGCTGAGCATGACACCATGCAGTGTAGAATATCCCCTGGGTCAGCTGTGCTGCCTGTGTCTCCTCCCAGCAACTTGTGACCCCCAGCCTGCTCACTGGTGGGGTTGTGTGAGGAGCAGAAAAGGCCTTGGCTGTGTAAGCAGTGTTCAGCAGCAATGGAAACATCCCTGTGATACCAGCACTGCTTCCAGCACAAATCCAAAACACAGCCCATAGCAGCTACTCTGGAGAAAATCAACTGTACTACCTCAGCTAGATACAGCTGCTGCTGTCATCTAGGGAAAAAAATCTTCCAATTTTTATTTTTACAAGGCTTTTCCCAGTACTGTTTTACTGAAAAGCTGTTTTACTTTGCTGATTATACCTGTGAAAAATCCAGGGCTATCCTCAGCAGTATAGTTTTGGAGGTACTAGCACTTCACATCTCAGGACTATCTGTAGATATTCCTGTCTAATTTTTAAGATCAGAATAATATAGAAATACTATTTGCAAAAACCTGTGTGTGAAAATAGAACTGTACAGAAATATTAGAAAGCTCTGTCCTCCTGTGCAAATGGAACAGTAATCTTTTGAATGAGGGGTGATATTATAGCTCTCTTCAGGTTCTTTAAAATTATGCAATGTGTTCTTAGGCTGAATCCTGGCAGAGTTTATGTTTATTTCTCATATTTAGCTTCCCACATGAAATTGATAGATATATATATATCAAATTATTTTATATATATTGACATATATATAAAATCACCGTGTGCTTTTATGAGAGTGTTGTGGTTTAAGCCCAGCTGGTAACTCAGAATCACACAGCTGCTTCCTCACTCCTCCTTTTCTTCCCCATCCTCCAGGCAGGATGGGAGGAGAATCAAATAATGTAACTCCCACTGGTTGAGATAAGAGCAGTCCAGTAACTAAGGTATAACACAAACCACCAGTAATAATAATGGCAAGGGAAGTAACAAGGGGAGAGAATATGAAACTAAAAACAGAAGGGGAAAAAAATACCCAAACAATAAACACAAGCCATACACAATACAATTGCTCACCACCTGTCCACCGATACCCAGCCCAGCTCTGCAATCTGGGCCTTCCAGGTAACTCCCCCCAGTTTATATACTGGGCATGATGTGCTGTGGTATGGAATACCCCTTTGGCTAGTTTGGGTCAGGTGTCCTGTCTCTATTTCCTCCCAGCTTCACGTGACCCTCCTCACTGGCAGAGCATGAGAGACTGAAAAGGCCTTGTTTGGGGTAAGCATTACTTACCCATAACTAAAGCGCTGATGTGTTGTCAGCATTGTTCTCAGACTAAAGCCAAACAGCACTGCACCAGCCACTAGGAAGGACAAAAATGACTGCTACAGCTGAACCCAGGACAGAGCCACACAAATTCTTGTAAGACCATTTTCTGTTTTGCTGCTGTATTTCTGTAAAACATGCAGCTCCTAAAGGTGTTTATCATGTGGAGTATTGCAGACAACATAGATTTCACAGTCAGGTTCCAGTCTAGGGCAGGTCCTGATCAATATCCAGGTAAGTAAGGTTTCACAGAACCTTAGGTCTTCCTGTCTTGGATTGTATTGTCTAGTTTCTTAAAAACATCAGCATCCTTTTAAAAGCCACTACTGCAATAGATTACAGAAATGAAACTGCACAGCATCCAAATTGCTATCCCATATCCTGAGCATGAAGATAAATTCCTTTAATCTGTTTAAAGCATGTGAGACATTCCCATCATTAAATTCCATTTGCTCTTGCATTATGGAACGTCTTTTTAAAAGAAAAACAGGAGGAGCTGATAGCTTTAGAGAGCACATCTGTAACTGAAGTCACGATAGCGAAGATATTCGGCATCCTCTGTGCTTTAGCAACATAGGGCTGTGTGGCACATTCCTGAATTAACACAGAGTAAGCAGCCCATAGGGAAACAGCAGGGACTATTAAATGCCAGTGAACATCTGCAGTCGTTATGATTACTTTTCAAACATATGCACAGAGAACATCTGTAGTACATAGAGCAGCGAGAACATATCATGTCATCCTGGTTATTTATCTAACACCACAAAAGGTATAGCTACATTACTATTGTGTTTTGACACAAGCTATCACTCTTTTACCTCACTGCTGTTGATGATAAGCATTATGAATTCAGGGGATGTGATGCCTCCTAAAAGACTAACCTGTTTCCCAAATCTGAGTGACCGAAGAGATCCTGTGCCAGAAAGGTGAGGTGGAAGTTCCTTGATGATTCTCCAAATTCTTACTCAAGAACAGTATTTTTGTGGTGTGCAATGAAAGGTGTGCAGTTTTTAGAATATGCTCTCTTTCAAAGGATAAGCAATTTTTAATTTTATTAGGTTTTAGTAATATTCTGCTTAACTGTACCTGAAGCTTTATAATCACTTAGATTAAATCCCAAAATAAATGTTTTGGCTTGAAAAGTTATAGACTAAGGGGTAGACAAACCATGTATGCAACTCAGGCCATTTTCATTAGCTGCAACAGGCTGAAGTGCTTACAGCAGTTTGCCAGAGGTAAGAAGCAGTTCACCTTCCTTAAGGTGGAAGTGGATTCAGTTTCAGATGGACGCAGCCAATACCAGTGATGCACTAAGGAGCTGTCAGGCTGAGTGAAAAAGCAGAATACATGATCTGTAGGTTCTTAATTAACACCCTGTATCCCGCCTCCTCAACTGGTGAGCTTTTTGTCAAAACTTTGCATTTTTCAAAATCCAGAGGGAAAGAAAGATTCAGTAACACTTTGCATTTCAGGCAGTAAACTTTGCCTCAGCATACTATTAGACAATACAATCTATAGCAGAGTTTATACTTCTGGATAGAAACAGTTCTTTTATTAAGCAAGTCATTTGGCAGATACCCTCCAGCCCTTTAATTAATAAACCATGCTGAGAATCAAGAATTATGTTTAATTCTATCAGCATAAAATGGCCTTGGCACAAAAGTAAAGAAATTAGATGGGTATGATTTTTTTCTTTTTTTTTTATTAATGAAAGAGTCTATATCCAAAAGGAAAATAAGGCTTTGAAATAAGATTTTCAAGGCCGATACTTGCATTATTTATACCTGGAATTACACCAATGGAATAATAGGCTGTAAAGCTCCTGTTAAAATCAGTCTTTCAGAGGAGTTTATGGAGTGTACATATTTCTAACTATGGTAACCCTATAGCACAATCTTTCTTTTAAAAGTTTATGATGTTTCAGAGCGGTGGCCTTGGCCAGTTCATCAACCTTTTCACTGTGTAAGAAGAATATATAGTAGTTGCTACTTAGATGATATATTTCGTATGACTTTGCTGTGTATATTTATGTCTCCAGAAGGCTCCAAACTGCTTCCCAAATGTGTCCTTCAAAGGGCAGTCCGGCATCTCCTTGCATTCCCATTACTTCCTTCTCTATTATAACAGGTATCTAAAAAGAGAAACAGAAATAGAAATCAAGAATTATAATATTAAAAAAGAAAATCTCATACAAATTGAAAAACGGATCACCTACCTCAGGAATCAGCCCTGCAGCAGCTCTTCTTAAAATAGCCTAGACTCGGTATTCAGGGTTAAAGGACCTGGTCTCTTGTTCCTGCTTTCTTGTGTGCACCGGGAAAGCAATTGTTCACAGTTCTTGCTTTCGTTGACATCATATGGCGTTTTTCAACATGGAAATTTTCTTGTCAGTAGAATACACCAAACCCCATGTTGTAACAACCAGTGGTGAAAAGTCATACAGATTTTTATAGCAGAAAGGCATTTCCTTGTTTGCCTTTATTTCTGTCTTTGAATGCAAGTCTTCAAGTTGTTACTTGGCAGGACCAAGCGTGGAAGGATTCACAGTAACCATGTTTGTGGTCACCTGCAATTCTTGCATAAGTACCATTATAAACTTGAAGAAGTTTGATAACTGAATTGCTGAGGTGAGCAGCTCGAGAGGACACCTTCAACAGCTGAGCGGGGAAGCTCCGCACCGCGGAGCCGCAGCTCAGAGCGGGGACAGCCACCGACGGAGCTTCCAGTCCGGGAAGGGCGGGCGCAGGGCCCCGCGGCTCAGCGGCGGCAGCAGCGCACTCCCGGGAGCGGCACCAGCAGAGGCGGCACCAGCCCTGAGTGAGGGCAAACCTGCCCGAGGGGCGCGGGGCGGGCAAACAGGGCAGGTTCGAGGCGGGTTGTGCAGGCAGGCAGGCAGGCGGGGTGGTGAGCACTCGCCTTATGGGCAGGGCCTGGGCTGGGAGCTCTGCTCTCACTGCCCCGGCGGTGGGCAGGGTCAGCACCCAGAGCCGGTGGGAGGGGAGATGAGGCGTCAACAGGGAGTTTGTGGGTCAGGGTCAAAGGGAGAACAGCAGTGGGAGACATTATTGTGGGGGTCTGTTACAGACTGCCTGACCAAGAGGACTCGGTGGATGAAGTGATCTATAAACAGACAGGAGCAGCCTCATGCTCATGGGCCCTTGTTTTCATGGGGAACTTCAACCACCCTGATATCTGTTGGAGGGACGGCATGGGCCAGCACAAGCAATCCAAGAAGTTCCTCAATTGTGTGGAAGACAACTTCCTTCTGCAAGTAATAGAGGAGCCAATGAGAAGAGATGCCATGCTTGACCTCATACTCACCAACCAGGGAAGGGCTGGTTGGAAATGTGATTGATGCTCCACGGAAGCCTTGGTTGCACTATCATGAGATGGTTGAATTCGAGATCTTCAGGACAATGAGAAGGGCATGCAGCAAACTCACTGCCCTGGACTTCAAGAGAGCAGACTTTGGCCTCTTCAGAAACCTGCTCAGTAAGATTCCGTGGGATATAGCCCTAGAGGGCAGGGGGAACCGAGACTGTTGGTTGATATTCAAGGATCACCTACTGCAAGCTCAGGAGCGACACATCCAAACTAGAAAGAAGTACTGCAGGAGGGCCAGGAGACCTTGGGCCCACTGCATGAAAGGATCTGGTTCAAGACCATCTTAGGAACCTGAACGTATACAAGTCCATGGGACCTGATGAATACCATCTGCGGGTCCTGAAGGAGCTGGCAAATAAAGTTGATAAGGCACTATCCATCATATTTGAAAAATCACGGCAGTCAGGTGAAGTTTCCAATGACTGGAAAAAGCGAAATATAATCCCCATTTTCAAGAAGAGTAAATTGAATTACACAGGGAACTACAGACCAGTCAGCCTCACCTCTGTGCCTGGCAAAATCTTGGAGCAGATTCTCCTGGAAGGAATGCTGAGGCACATAGGAAAAAAAAAGTTGCTTGATAACAGCCAGCATAGCTTCACCAGAGGGAAATCCTGCCTGACCAATGTGGTGGCCTTCTATGATGGCGCTACGGAATTGATGGACGGGGTAGAGGAGTTGATGCCATCTACCTGGACTTGTGCAAAGTGTGCGACACTGTCCCACATGACATCCTTTTCTGTAAATTGGAGACATTAATTTGATAGGTGGACCACTCGGTGGATAAAGAACTGCCTAGATGGCTGCATGCAAAGAGTTGTGCTCAATGGCTCAATGTTCAGTTGGAGACCAGTAACAAGTGGTGTCCCTCAGGGATCGGTGTTGGGACCGCTGTTGTTCAACATCTTTGTCAGTGACATGGACAGTGGAATTGAACGCACCCTCTGCAAGTTTACTGATGACACCAGGCTGTGGCTCGATTGATAACACTAGAGGGAAGGAATGCCATCCAGAGGGACCTTGACACACTTGTGAGGTGGGCAGATGCCAACCTTACGAAGTTTAACTATGCCAAGTGCAAGGTCCTACACCTGAGTCAAAGCAATCCCAGGCATAGCTCCAGGTTGGGCAGAGAATAGATTCAGAGCAGCCCTGTGGAGAAGGACTTGGGGGTGTTGGTTGATGAGAAAATGCACATGATCCAGCAGTGTGCACTTGCAGCCCAGAAAGCCATTCATAGTCGAGGGTAGTGATGCTGCCCCTCTACTCTGCTCTCGTGGGACCTCGCTTGGAGTATTGTGTGCAGTTCTGGTGTCCTCAACATAAAAAGGACATGGAACCGTTGGAACAAGTGCAGAGGAGGGCTACAAGGATGATGAGGGACTCGAGCACCTCCCATACGAAGAAAGGCTGAGAACTTTGGGGCTGTTCAGACTGGAGAAGGCTGTATGGAGACCTCATAGCATCCTTCCAGTATCTGAAGGAGGCCTATAGGGATGCTGGGAGGGATTATTCATTAGGGACTGTAGTGATAGGAAAAGGGGTAACAGGCTCAAACTTAAACAGGGGAAGTTTAGATTGGATATAAAGATGTTCTTTACTGTAAGGGTTGTGAGGCACTGGAATGGTTGCCCAAGGAAGTTGTGAATGCTCTACTGCTGGCGGTGTTCAAGGCCGGGTTGCACATAGTCTTGGGTGGCATGGTTTAGTGTGAGGTTTCTCTGCCCCTGTCAGGGGGGTTGGAACTAGATGATGTTAAGGTCCTTTCCAACCCTAATTATTGTATGATTCTGTTATTCTAACTCAAAAGCGAAAAATATGGTGGAAAGTATCCACCTGCTGGGAAACATGTGAGATCCATCCAGGCCCTACTGGATCACAGAATCATAGAAAGGTCAGGGCTGGAAGAGACCTTAAAGATCGTAGGTGAATGTAGATTTTTTATATTTCATATACAGCAGTCATAAATTTACTTTCAGTGATAAAGGAAAATGATTGTTAATTGAAAGCACTTGTAGCTTCATGAGGTTACATGTGTTTTGGGTAGACTTAGGCTGCCTGTCAGACACCCACCTAGGTGCTCTTACACTCCCCCTCCTCAGCAGCACAAGGGGAAGAAAATAAGGTGGAAAAAAAATGCTGTTGTGTCAAGATAAAGACAGGGAGGTCACTTACCAACTACCACCACAGGCACAGCATGCTCCACTTGTGGGAAATTAGTTGATTACCAGTTAAAACAGATTTGAATAATGAGAAACAAAGACAAATGAAAACTATGCCTTCACCCCACCACACCTGCTTCCCAGTCCCAACTTCACTCTTTCATTCCCAACTCTTCCATTCCCCCAACCTTCAAATGTTGCAGGGTGATGTGGAGTGGGGTCTGTGGTCAATCCAGAACTCTGCTGCTCCTTCCTCTTCATACTTTTCCCCTGCTCCAGCCTGGGTCCTTCCCAGGGGCTTCAGTCCTTCAGGAAATAGCCGTCTGCTCCAGCATGGTCCTCCATGGGATGCAGTTGATTCCCTCTGCATCTTCATTTCAGCACCTCCTCCCTCATTCTTTTGCCTTGGTGTTTCAGGGCTGTTCCTCTCACATTTCCCCTCACTCCTCACTGCCGTGCAGTGCTTTGCCCTTTCTCAAATACCCTTTCCCAGAGGCCACCACCTTGTCCCAGAGTCTCATCTGTCTCCTTGCAGTGGGTCAGTTGGAGCTAACTGGAATTGGCAGTGTGCTGCCTGGGGCACCCCTGGCTGCTCACACAGAGGCTTCTGCAGCCCCCTGGGCACAGATGCTCAGTGCAACTATTGCATTCAAAACTTAGAGGTTTGAGAATTAGTAACGTGTTCTGCTGCCATCAGGAGCAGCTTCTTTGTCTTCTGATGGGAATACTTTAATTCAGATGGTGGCACGATGAAAACAGCTAGAGAATTAAAGGGCATGAATAATGAAAGATGGAAATACCACCCTTCGTATCATGATGCCTGACAAGATTAACAAAGGAAAGTAAATGAGGAAACAAGTTGATGTATGTTGTTTTGAAATCATAAGAAAATTATATGGTTACATGATCTAAACATTTATCAACCAGAATCAACACTGCTAGAGTGAAATATGAAAGCGTAAAGCACAGTTCTGGTACAGTGGAAGCCAGCAGAGAATTTATAGGCACTGTACCACTGTCATCTGGAGCTTGAGCAGATTTGCTCCTGACAGCAGTCCTAGAACAGGAGGGAGCCATGGATGAAACATTCTACAAGTGGGTCTATACAGGCTCAAGTACACTGTGTGTAACAGCTGGGCCTGAAGGTCAAGAGACTGGACTTATTTCTCATACATCACCTGGGAAGAGCACAGGAACTTCCAATATGTCTGTGCTAAATATATAACATATTCTTTTTTAAATCTCTATCTAAAAGAAGCACTCCAAGGAGAATAACCTTTGCAATCTTTGTAACAGTGAGTCGCAAGCTTGATGGAAACTCATGGGAGTTTTATATGAATAAACATAGCAGATATGGGGCCATCAAATTAGTAGTGATATAATTTTCCAGAGGGAACCTCTGCTGATATTACTGCTATTACAGCTGAACAAATACATAGTGAATAACTGGACAAGCATCTTTCTGTTCAGGGGTTGTTGAAAAGTAGCTTACAGTTTGCTCAATTATATTTGTTATTCAGAGTCACCCAGTGGATAATTAGATGAATGAGTTTTGCTCTGAAGGTTGTTCACAACCAAGCAGTTCATCCACCATCTGCAGTTTGAGAAGTTTCCATTAGATTCCACTGCTTATGTGGGTCACATACTAATGGATCTGACTTCTGACTGTGAGTATCGCTTTTAGAATCCAGAATATGACATGAGGATTTTCTTACAAATTCAAAACATAGATTGATCAAACATTCTCCAGTATCTTGCCCTTCAAAGTTAACATTTTTGTGATCATTCCTGCCTTCACAAAATACTGCAGAGAATGATTCCAAAGCACTGGCAACACAAATTTCTCTTAGTTTTCTTGCTTTTCAGTGTCAGTATATGTTTACTGATTAAATGGGAGGTACTTTTTGAAACCAAATGCCGAATTTTAAGCAAAACATAGCATAAAAATAATTTGAAAATATCTGAGCAATGATGTATTTTCACTGCTCTCATTGTCTGCATGCTGTAGATACAGTTAAATGCTGATACACTCAAATACAGTGCTTTGACAATTATATATTTTTTTCCTCCCACACAGTTTTCTTGAAGCTGTCAGATGCCATTTTCTTCATGACTACATGATGTGCCTTATGTTTAGGAATGATTAATTTGAAAAAATTCTGAAAGCAGAGAAATGTGTATTTTTTAAGGTCACATTATTTTCAGAGTTTAATATTTGAAGTTAAAAGCTAGAGACCCTTCCTCCTTGACGTGAGTCAGATCTTAGGTCTGCATCAAAGCAAATCAGAAATGTAGATAAGGCCCTAACCACACCTAATGTTATTATTGTGTGCAGTTCTGGTGTCCTCAACATGAAAAGGACATGGAACTGTTGGAAGAAGTGCAGAGGAGGGCCATGAGGACGATCAAGGGACTGGAGCACCTGCCCTATGAGGACAGGATGAGAAAGTTGGGGCTGTTCAGCCTGGAGAAGAGAAGGCTGCATGGAGACCTCATAGCAGCCTT
>JASSUY010011603.1:0-47340 GCA_032466535.1 Forpus xanthops | reverse complement strand
AAGAAATTCTTTAGTGTAAGGGTGGTGAGGCACTGGAATGGATTGCCCAGGGAAGTTGTGAATGCTCCATCGCTGGCGGTGTTCAAGTCTGGGTTGGACAGAGGCTTGGGTGACATGGTTTAGTGGGAGGTGTCCTTGCCCATGGCAGGGGTGTTAGAACTAGATGATCTTAAGGTCCTTTCCAAACCTAACTATTCTATGATTCTATGATTCTAATTACTACAGCAACTTGTTAATTACTGATGATTTGATGACTGAGAGAAAACATTTCTCATTTGATGTGACTTCCTCTGATACAGAAGTTCTTTGATAGAACTTCACCTGTTGTAACTTCATATCTGTTATGTAAATTGTAAATCCAGAATAATCCAGGATAAATCCAAAGTAATGAAAATCAGAGCTCGAGTTTGATGCTCTCTTTCTGTCTACACATCCCTAGCCTATCTGTCTGTTTTTAATTTAAAGTTGGAGGCTTGTAGCAGAGATGCCTATCTAATGGAAAAAAAGGAGAAACAAATGAGCTTCTGTAAGGTGGCAAACATGCATAGTATTTATTATAATTAATGTAACTACAAGTGAATTTCTGTTCACCTAAAAGTATGTCATCATAATGTAAAATTGCTGGCAGTTTGGCTATTATGCATTTATCAGTTCTGTAAGCGTAAGTGGTGTAAGAAATTTTCCTTGAACTTGGCTATTGCCAGTGAGTGAGGTGACTAAGGGGAATAACTGATGCCTATGGCAGCTGTGGGTTTCCCTCTCCTTCCAGTAGTAACTTCTCTCACTAGGTTGCGCTTTTATTGCAGTATAAAGGGACTGTTGCTAGGTTTGTCAAGTTCCCTTTGGCTTACTGGCTTGTTGGTAGATTCAGGAAGGCTTTTCCCTGTCATGTTTGTGCATTCCAGCTTGGGATACTTCAGAACCATCAGCTGTCCTAGCAGACAGATGGAGATTGTGAGTGTTTCGTGGCCCATGTGTGTGCAGTGGCCTGCCACTCACCTTGGTACATAGACATGGTGTGCACACCTCAGCTCCCCTCTGGCCCTGGTTGATTGCCATCACATGCTGATGCACAGCAGGACTCCAAGCACAAAGAGCATTTGTGACATGTCATTATTGTTAGCAGATTGTGCTGGAGGAAGTGCGCTCAGCAGATGTGAAAATAACCCAGCATACTTCTGTATGCCAGGAAATATTTACTGTTCTTACAGTATCCTACTACTACCCTGCCTGCTTGCGGCATCCACACCATCGAGGTTCTCATAGATCATAAAATCATAGAATCACTAAATGGTTTGGGTTGGAAGGGACCTTAAAGCTCGTCGAGTTCCACTCCCCTGCCACAAGCAGGGGCACCTTCCACTGGACCAGGTTGCTCGAAGTCCAGTCCAACCTAGCTTTGAACACTGCCAAGGATGGGATAGCCACAGCTTCTCTGGACAATCTGCCAGTTTCTCATGACCTTCATGGTAAGTCAAGTCACCTGTTGAACTTTCTGCTTGATAATCTTCCCATACTATTAGGGATTATGATGACAGAGGTGTATGAGCACTTGTGTTTTTCCTCTTTTTTTCTACGAAACACTCAAGGCTGTCTTCCCTCACCAAAAATATAGGCGACTGGGGCATAAATGTAGACACTAGTTTCAAGGAAAATATTGCAAATTCAGATTGCATGTAGTATTTATATCACAGAGTCTTTCATGCATCCATATTCCTGTGTACACACCTGAGCTGAGAGGCTAATTCAAGTAACACCAGGCATGTCTTTGGGCAAGTAGCTCAGGTCTTTGTTCAGAGCCACCTGCCTGCTTGTCCCTGTGACCTTTTTTTCTCTGCACTCAGTCTTGCTGATTTTTCGATTGTGTGTCATGGTATCACCAATGTAATGATTTATTACTGTGATAGAACCAATCCAGTGGAAACTTTCTGCATACTTCTTGATTAATTAGAGAGGTAATTAAGCTGATACTGTCAGATGAACATGTATTCATCACTGTACTTTGGGCATAATGCGGATTTAAAGCATTATACATAAGTATAATTATATGCACACACATCCCCTTCATTCAACAGCGGTGTTAATTACATCAGTTCTCTGTGTGTCTGAGCCTTTAGACACTCCATCGTACGTCTGTAGGTACTGCAGGAGTTAAGAGTGCATTGGCATTATTTTTCAGACACATAGATGTCTTTGTTCCTATGCAGACTAGTTTAAAATACAAATACCAAAGTGGATGTTGTAATGAGTGAAGCTGAGATCATCCCAGAGGCATGTGACCATGCATATGCTGAAGCACAAGATGACAATTAGCAGTAATATTGTACAGCAGCATGCAGAGGCACTTGTTGAGCGCAGACCCACTTTGCATCTAAAGACAGCTATTACTCTGCAAAATTATTATCTAAATAGATGAGAAGTTTGAAGGGAAGCAGAAACACTGAAGTGATTCACCTGCTGGCAGATTGCTGGTGAGTGGCAGGAACTGAAATAGAAGTTAAGATGTGAGGAAGAACAGCAAAGGGACTAATTTTGCCGCTCTCATTTGCCTTTAGTAGACAAAGTCCCTTTAAAATTGGCACTTAGAAGTTGATTTGCGTAAGTTAATGCAAGCAGGAGTTGTAAAACTAAATGCAGCGTCTTTGCAACAAAATCAAGGGGTTATTCTGACAAGGAGGAGGAGCCCTAATAATTTTCTAGTGTATATGCTTGAATCCATACTGTCAGAAGAGGAGCAGCTGCGAGGGTGGGTGTCAGTGAGCCGTGACCACCATACTTTCTGTCTACATTGCCCATTTTTGTTTTCTCCCTGCGTCCATGCTGTGCCTAAGAAGAAATCTGATTCCAGATCCTACTCTACCCGTTGGGTTTTTCTTAGTTTGCTACTGTCCTGTCTCTTTCCCAAGGCCTTGGAGGGTTCACATTCACATGTGTCTTTTCCCCATCTTAGAGCTCTTGATATATTTCTGTTCCTAAAATCAGTGATTTTTTTCCTCCAAACACCCCTCACAGTTTGAAACTCGAAAGAGTAGAAAAGACAGAGCTGGGAGCAAAGGCTTCTGTGATAGGAGGAGCACTGTGCTACTGGTTGTATCTTCTCAGAAGAACAGCTCCTCAGCACCTTTCTCATCTCCTTTTCCCCTTCAAGTGTTTTGGTATCATCACCTGTCTTCCTCTGTTATATCTTCTCAACGTCTTGCTTGTCTTTAGTAAGGCCTTTGATATGACCTTTCCTAGTTTCCTTATAGCCGGATTTGTGAGATGCAAATGATTCGTGGAAATTCAGCTGCACCTTTGAGCTTGAAGGGTGGCATGATGTCCAGGTGGAGGCTGGAGACAAGGGCAGATGAGAGCATCATGAAATTAACTGAGGAAAATGCCGTGCCCTGCCCTTGGAGAGGAGCAATCACCCAATGCACCACTATATATTGGGTCCAACTGTCTAGAAAGCACTTTTACAGAAAGGGAACTGGGCTGCCTTGCAGTAAAGTTGAAGATGAGCCAGCAATGTGCCAACGCCAAAAGGGGCAACAGCAAACCAGGCTGTACCAGCAAGGGCTAGCCAGCAGGTCCAGGCCACAGAACCTTCCTTCACTTTTGCTTAGTGCTTGTGAGACTACATTAAACTGCTCTGTCCAGTTTCAGGCTACCTAGAGCAAGCAAGACATGAATGGACTGGAGCAAGACCAGTGGAAGCCCCAAAGACAGTTTGGAGCTAGAGCAGGTGACACGAGGGAGGAGCTGAAAGAGCTGTATGTGTTAACTGTAGGGAAGATGTTCGAACTTTGACTATGTGAGTCCAGAGCAACCTGATCTGATTGGCACTGTTTCAAGCAGGGCTCTGAACAGAGGTCTCCAGAGATCTCTTCTACTGGAGATCACCACCTTCATAGTAAAGAACTTCATTCTAATATTTAATTTAAATCCATTCCCCCTTATTCTATTCCTACATGCCCTTTTCAAAAGGTCCCTCTACAACTTTCTTGTCTTTTGGCACTGGAAGCTGCTGTTAGGTCTTCTTGGAGCCTTCTCTTCAGGCTGAACAATCTCAGCTCTCTCAGTCATATTGTTGTCTATGTAACATAAGATGCTGAACATCCTGAAAACCAATTGCCTTGCCTTAGTCTGAACCATACATTGCTCAGGAGGTGTTTCTTTTTGAAGAAGCTTAGCAGGAACAATGCAGTCTCCTTTGGAAATATAGGGTTTATGTTTTTTCCAAGCATAATTCTGCTCTGTATAAAACAAGAATTTTTGACATATGATACTAAATCCTGTCACCAGTTTGCATGTGACTCACTAATTTTTAGAGCTGGGGAAGGTAATGTTAGCTACAGCTAACTCTGAATCTCACATCTCAATGCCTACATCTAGTCAGAACATAAACGGATCCTTTTAAGAGTGTTCATTGTTTCAATGTGTCAGAGAATTGGCATGGTATTTACCCATAAAACCTCTGAAATTCTGGGCTTCCTATAATATTTCTTCTCACATGCTTGAGTAAAGCAAATAAAACTTTTATCTTGATCTACAGCACTTTTTGTGGCACAGAGTAATTTGAAAATGAGAATGTATGTTAGTTTGTATATTGGAAGTCAGTTCAGGCTGCTTAGTGCAGGTGACCATTAATACATAATACTGAGGTAGATTTTTGGCAGCCTCCAACACAGAAATAATCCATAGCAGTAACTTTTGCTATGAAAGATGAGTATTTCAATACATGATTTTTCAGCTGCATGACATAGTTCATTCAAATCACAGCTGAAGATGACACTGTGTTTGGGGCATGTGGTGGGAAACAAATTGAAAAAGGCCTAATTCACTTTTAATCCCTCATTTAAGCAGTAGTCTGTCACGATAAACTTCCTTTATTTCCCTTTATTCAGACAATACAGTGTTAAAAGAATAATCTCATTTGGAAAAAACATTTCTCTTAGCATCCCTTGGCGTTCTCAGAGTGTGACAGTAAGTTGTGATCCTGTGCTAAAGAGGCTTGAAATCCTCAGATAAGAAATGCAGCCAGTTGTATACTTACAACTGAATGCTGAAGGTGAATGGTTTTACTGCTTTAGCAAAATGGAATAATAGAAAATAAAGCTGGGAAAGGACCCTTTGAGGTTGTCTAGTCCTATTCTTCATGGCAGAATGCACTAGATCTAAACCTTGTTCTACTGATGTCTGTCTAACCTGGCTGCCAGCAGACAGTCTGGCCAATTGTTCTGGTCCTGTCTACCACAGCATGGAGAAGGAATTATCCTCTTCCCCTTTGCAGTAACATTTTGTATATTTGAAGATTGGTATCTTTTTCCATCTCTTCTGTTGGATAATGAACCTAGCGCCTTATTTTTTGCCCATGAGTCACATTGGTTTTGCCCCATGCCATTCCTGTGTATCTCCTCTGTACATTTCCTTGATGAAGTTGAATGTCCAGGCTATATAGGGTATTCCACAGCACCCATCCTTATAAGCATAGAGTTCAATGCAAAGTTTGATCCATACATTTCTCAAGAAAGTTCTTGTTTGTGCATCCTCCTATGCATGTAACTCCCTTTTACCAAGCATATATATTGCTAATGTTTGCTTTGAGTCCAAATTGCCACCCACCATAACTCAAGGGTCCTTTCTCTCTAGCTCCTTATTAGCCATTCCTAATCCATTAATTGTGTGGGTGATTGCTGCTGGTGCAAGTCAAGATTTGTCTTGCCTAACTTGCAGTCTGAAAGCTTATGTGACTGTAATACACTGGTTGTTCAGGGAGCACCAGAGACAGGGAGAGAGACAACTCCAAAGGTAATTCAACCCATCTGTTTTTGGAGGGCAGGAATTGTGCTATAAGAGTGCTTAAGTCTTGTAAAGATATACATGACTTTGGCTCTTTTGCCTCACTTTTTGGGTGGTGAAAATTATGTGAGATGAATTTAAGCCTACATGTGCAATAGTGCATCTAAATATAGTTATGAAGGGGACAGCTCCATGATTGGGTTAAGTTGATTTAGCACTGCTATGCTGCTAAAGGGAGTGTCCTGACTTCCTTTCATAAGCTCATGATAAAATGTCCACAGAATGAATAGTTCGTACAGTGTGGGAGCTGTGAGCTATTGTAGTCATCTCCAGAGCGTAACCACCGAGGAAGTGCTCTGAATAGCAAACGTATCCGCCTCCCTTCCTCCCTGTTGGAGCTATCAATGCCACATCTGTGCGTGAACAGCAGCACGAGCAAAGTGCGAGTCATCAAAGCACTGCTGCTGCTGGATGAAAAGCAGCCAGACAAATCAGGAATAAAGAGATGAGTCATCAAAGCTGCATCCCCATTGGTTAGAAAACACAGGATTTCAGAAAAAAAGTTGGAGGAGAAAAAGAAAGAAAAAAACACAAAAAAATATTGAGAATAGAAGGAGAGTGCAAGGAGTGGACTACAGTTACCTGGGCCAGTGCTCCAGCCAGGCTAGTTCATGTATATGTGAATGTGTAAAGACTAAGTCTAGCTAAAAACAGGCCTTACTAAATATAGTCTCATTCTTTGCTTTATTTCTTTTTTATAACTCTTCTGTTTGCTTCCACTGAGACCTCATAGTTTTCCATTCTTGATAGTATGCCCAGACAAAATGTTCTCGCACATTATTCAACTTTTAAGACATTTTTGTTTTGGTTACAGGTCCAGGGGAAACTGAAAAATATGTTCTGAGTTTTTTTTAATCTCTGACCAGGTGACACACACAAATTGAGCAGTGATTACCACTATATGGGAACACATGCACCCCAGTCTAAGGGTGAGGCAAGAGAGTAGTGATACAATGCATATTTTGTACTATACAGATGTAGGTGCTTTTGTACTGTAAACGGATCCAGGTGCTTTTGCAAAGGTGAGAATTCACCCCATGCATCAGGGTAAATCTTAAACTCTGTGGCAGTACTGAAAGCTGGTCTGGGAATATCTTGCATCAGTAACTTCATGTATTAAATAAAAAAAAAAAAAAAGAAAAAGGATGCAAGCTTGAAAAACTTTGGATCTGATAACTTTGCCTTTATTTGCTTTGTTCCTGGAAGTGCTAGAATTGTAAAGGCAGTTATAGTGAAAAAGATTGAGGTGGAGGGTTTATGTGTCTAGACATGAAGATTTTGAGAACTGGAAGTTGTTACAGCTGGAGTATTTTGATGCTCTTTTGCACCTGGATTGCATGCAGCACCTGAATGAGACACCACTGAAGTTAAAAGCTTATGTGGCTGGTCATTGCTTGACAGTGACTTTGTAAAACTATGTTTTTACAGTGAGGGTCATTCAGCACTGGCAAGGTTGCCCAGAGAGGTTGTGGAGTCTCCATTTTCAGAGACAGTAAAAAAACAACTTGGCAGCCTTTTTTTGAGGATGACCTTGCTTAGTCAGGGAAACAGACCAGAGGACCACAAGACATGCCTCCAACCTCAACCATCCTGTGATTCCTTGATGAACTTTGCTTCTAAGTCTGCAAAGAGCTCATGCTTTACATGTTTCTGCATTATTTTTTCTCCCTTGGCTTTGTTGGAGAACTCATTGCCAAGAAAAAAGGTGAATCTGCTTTGGGAAGCCTTGCCCCTTTCTAGCAGAGTACACAGATAAGTTTGCGAATATTGATAGAGCAAATGAAGTGCTGGCATACATAGGTGTATGTCTACATGGCAGTATGGCCCACTAGAATATCTTATCCTGCCTAGTTCAATGCATGCTGGCACTCTCTGCCTAGAGGAGTTGCTTCTGAGACAAACAAGGACTGGCAGATAGCAGTCAGAAGATTATGGTGCTCTTGGTACCAGCAGGGAGAGTAGAGCAGAGAAGATGGGTGTATAAAAGTGATTTTCATCAGTGTTCATTTTTGGGGTTGTTTTGGTTTAGTTTTGGCTGTGGGTTGGTTGGGTTTTTTTGGCGGTGTATTGGGTTGGGGTTGTTTTAAGGACTATTGATGAAAAGCAGGCTGTGGCAGTGTATTCAATAAAAGTTATTTTACCCTCTAATTCAAAATCTGGATTTCAGCTGGGAATTATAGTTTATTTTCTCTTTTGAACTTCACTGAGTACATAAATACAGAAATGATGTTCCCATCCTACCAGGGACCTCAAATATTCGCTCCTTTTGCTGTCCTGAAAGGATCTATTTGTATTGTTTGTAGTTAGGAGTATATGCATTGTATTTCTGAGGGAAATCATGTCTGTAAATTAAACGGATGCATACACGCACATATGTATAGAAGTATAATTATATTATGCTCTATTACTTCAGTTCTACATATGAAATAATTTATAAAACTGGAGGAAATAATGTTCTTTTATTTTTATTCATCATGGATGAATGAATTGTGAAGGACATGACTTTCTACCTCTACTTTGATATTGCTATTAAAGTGTTAGTTTTCTTTTGCATTTCCAGTAATCCCTAAAGCCAGTTTTGACATTTTCTCAATCCCATATAACCAGCCTAAAAGCATATATTTGTCTAACTGTAATTCTGACACACGTTGGCATCAGATTTATTCTGGATGATACATCAGTGATGAATATATCTCTTTCCACTTAGTGTAGTATCTGTCTCAGATAACCATCCCACGCAGCAGTAGAGACTCTGCTTCTTTGAAGTTCAGTAAACATATGTATTGGCTCATTGATTAGAAGATGATTCCAGTCTCCCTGCCAATGATCCTATGGTAGCTCTCTTTAAACTGGAAGCATTTTGTTGTAGAGCTAGGTTGTTATGTTGAAGGTGCTTGATAAACTGGTGTTGTTGATTGCCTTAGAGTGTTAATGATGACTTAATGACTACCAGCTTTGTACTGGATCTGAGAAACTTTTTCCTGGTCATTAATCAAACCAGCATGTGTTGCATGCTGTTTTATTACTCTCTGAGGATTGGTATGTGTTGAAGCCACTGTTTATAATTAATCTCTATCTGTATGTCATCAGTGCCTAATTTGTCTTGTGTGCACATACTAATATTTCTAACTAGGTAAGAAAAATTATGCAGTTCTAATTCACGGCCCTGCTAGTCCATAGGGACTTCACCTGCAGGGCCATGTATTGTGACCCAGTGTTCTTCCAGTGGCACTTTGTTGTATGTGCTGTGGAGTTCACAGCCGGGCTTTACAGTCCTATGAAATATATTGGATGCAGAACTAATACTTGCACACGAAAGCTTTTGAATTGAAGCCCCTTTAAAAAGGATGCAGCTGCAATATGAATGGGGACCTGAATAGTTTCCCTCATCATGAGTAGTGCCTTGTTCTTTGCGGGAAAGAGCTCGCAGTGCCACTGCGGCTGTCTTTGTCCCCTGGCAAACCAACCATGACTTGGAAATGTGGGACTGCTGCTCAAAAACCCCTGCTCGTAAAGGGCCATAAAGTTGCAAAACTCTTTTAAGCACTGAGCCATTCTCATTACGATTTCCAAATACAATGTTTAGAAAGCTTGTTCCATGCACTCACCCATGGAAATATTTACCAAAGCTTGCTATTGTTTGATAAAGAATTTTATTATTCGTATCAGAGATTTGAAAGAAAGTTCTTTCAAATTTCATTTTCATTCGTCATGAATGAGTGAGTTCTTTCAAATTTCATTTTTATTCATCAATTGAGCAGGTAGCCTGGCTAAGTGTCTGCCGGCACTGGGGCAAAGGTTCTGGCTGGGAGGTGCTTTGCTTGCCAAATCTGTATGGCCCAGTATTCATTAATCCTGGTCATCTAAGAGAGACCTCAGCCAGGCTGAAGCTTTGAAACTGCCTTTGGGGATGATAATGTACTCCATTTAGTACTGACTGCTTTTGGTAGGGATATTTTGGTTGCATTAGGAATTCTGTGTAAATCTGTAAGATTTCATACATGATCACCTCCTGTGTCTTCATCAGTTTTGGTCTTGTGCAGTTGTGTTGACTCTGGTGCATAACTTTCCAAACCAGTACAGAACATTACTTAAAACTATAAAATCCATTACTGTTCAGCTCTACATGAAATTGAAGATACCAGTCCTGTATCTGTATGTGTCAATTTGTCTTCATGACCCGAACTGTGACCCAGGGTTTTATAGTATGAGCAGATGGAGCCCTGGGGCTAAAAATTAAAAAAATGAAGACTATTTGGTTAGAAAAAAAAATAAAATCAGAATAGTTAATTAGGATAGGAAATTAATAAGAAGGAAGATAGCAGAAACAGATAAGTGATATAATGAATGATTAAACTAAATCCAAAAGAATAGAGCAGTAGAAAAAAAAATAAAGTATATCTCTGAATTAAACCTTTCCATGGAATTTTATGGGATCTGTGCGTGATTTAAGCAGAAACTAAGGAGCTCATTCTTATGCCAGAGGGCAGCTGTTTCACAGAGAAAAATTCTGGGCTAGTGCAGTTGTACACCTTTTTTGGGACTGCACATCTACCTGCAGAGTCTTGGGGACTTTGAGGCACTTCAATTTTGAAGTGCCTTTCATGTAAGAAGAGCCCTGCATAAAGGTGGCAACTGATAAAGCACCTTGCTTGGTAAAACTAAATTCTGTAAAACATAGATAATCAAAACTTGAGGCATAAAATAACAGCTTATTGTCGCTGCAGTATGCATCCTTTTGAATTATCTTGGTTGGGACCATGTGAAAACTTGTTTGTGAGGATGTGACAGTTTTCACAAGCCTCAGAAAGATGAGGTTACCTGTGCTGTTCAAAAATGAGCAGGCAAAATGTCAGTATTGGTTCTAACCTTGTTTTGGAAAAACAAGTGGAAGGGAACTTGCCTCACCCTTGTGTGTCTGTTCCCCTAGTTGTGGATGCTGCTAGGGCAAAGCACTTGTATTTTGGTGGCTGTAGCCTGATTCCCTGAAGCAATATATGCAGTAATGGCAAAACAAGCATATTTCAGACATGTACGAGGAGCACACAAGTGCCTGTATTGGCTTTTACAATAGTGTCACTTTAATAAGTCAGATTTATTTTTTTATTTTTTTGGGGGGGTGCAGAGTTAGAGGTGTCTTTATCTCCTCTCCCTTCTGATTCAATTCCATGATCTCCTGCTATCTAAACAAATATCACAGCTTGAGGTGCTGTGACTGCATCATGGGTCTCCTAGTTAGCATTCAGTCATGCCAGATGCTTTACAAATGCAAAGGATGTATAAACACATGTGCTGTCCTTTTGGATCAGATCTCTTGTCTGTCCTTAACAAGAAATAGCAGCAGACATTTCAGAACAGCACATAAAAAATGTGCAGTAGACAGATACGTGATAGTTTGCCCTCCTGTTCCAGGAAGAAGATACATTTTATACCCCGAAGCATGGGGTTTAATAGCCTTCAACAATATTTTGGTATAATCATCAACTATTATAATTGCTCTGGAACATCTTGTCGTCTTTTTAAGTGCCTACTCCATTTTTCAATCATGCTGGACCAGAAAAAAAAATAGTGTGACACTGAATTACACATTTCAGATTTATGCTGTATATGGTCTTTAGCCTCAAAAGTTCACAAATAAATAAGAGGAGAATTTTGTTTTAGAGAAAAAGTTTACAAATAGAAAATAAATCCATTTTATAGAGAGGATTAGGCAAAAAAAAATCCATTTTCTGGAAGTGCAAGAATCAAATAGATTTGAAAAACACTGGGATCAATGTGAGGCTGACACATGTATATTGTTATTATAGATTATTGGCACTTTCTGCCAATTCCTGTCTATAGGCTCCAGCTGCATTTGTAAAAATTCTAAAGGTAGGATTAATGTCACCCATCTTCTGCCATCTAAATCTTAACCTTTAAATTAAACTAATCTTTGAACTCTCTCTGCAGTCACCAGAGAGATGGGGACCACAGGGAAAGATTCTTGCAAGAAGGTAGCTTATGGTAGATAAGAGGAATTGTCTTTTGTCACTACCTCTTGCTGTCATTGAAACTAGAAGAGGGAGAGATCTCACATGATAATGAGCTCCATTTCCCTAGCTCAAACAGGAACTAGTCCTAAGCCTTGTCTAGCAGATGTTTGCTCAGAAAATCTGGAAGAGTAAGATTCTGCAGCAACCCTGAGCAGCCCAGTCCAAGGCTTACTGTCCCTACTGTTGCATGGGGTTTCGCTACCGTGCCTTTGTTATCTCCTTCCTCTGTTACAGTTTTGTATTTCCAGTCTGTGGGAAGAATCTGCTGTGTGCAGCATCCTGTGGGGAACAGCTAGAGGTTTCTCCAGTTTGGTATTTTGAGTGAAACAGAGCAGCTATCCAGGAAAGCAAACCTGCAGAAGGCTTACATAATGTTAATTAACCCAAGTCAATTAATACAGGTATCCCAGCAGGTGACTAAACTTCTGACTTAGCCCCATTCATTTCCACATGTAGATCCAGGCAGATGTAGAGAAGTGAACACAAGCACTCTAACTTGCAGCTGAAGCTAAAGCCCCCGACAGTGTGTCTGCCCATGTCACTGGAGTTACTGAGTTTCCCTAGCTAACTAATTCCCTGCTTCTCTCCTTTTCTCCCTTTGTGACAGGCAGTCAGAGCTGCGACAAGAAATCACAGGTCTCAAACTCATGTTTGGCATGTAAGCAGATGGGTGTTAAGTTCCACCTCTCCTCATCACTGGCTGGAAGGAGGAGAGGTTGATGTTGGTGACATTGATAGTGGAGGTTGTGCTGTCAGAGATCGGTAGGTGTGGGGCTGGTGATGGGGCTGAGCATGCTTCAGGAGTGGAAAGACAAAATCCAAGTGACCAGCAAGAAACCTCCAATTTTTCCATTCCTAGGTCAGAATTTGGCAATGTCCACATGACAATAGATGAAGCAAGCTGGGCAGTGGACCCAGTTCTATCCTCAGTTGTATCTTAAAGCTGAAAATAAGAGTTTCTGTGTTACAGATGCATTGCGATACAGTGCAAAGCATGTATAGGATTTCAAGCAAGTAATAACCAAAATAGTATCTCATTGTTGGTGTGGATACATATTCCATTCATAATAGGCATTTGACTCTTTACATGCTACACTAAGTTTCATTTGCAGGAAGCCTTTATATCTCTTCTGAATTTCTTAATATTCTTTGATTTAGATCTGGCTTTTAATGGTAGTAGTTGAGTGTGTTGCTAAATTTTTGTGTTTGTCTAGTGAGATAGGTTGCAGTTAAATGTAATGTGCGGTGAAAGTAAAGAGAAATTGCTGTATGTAAACCGTAATTTTCATGTACTTTGCTGATTTGAGTGCTGGGATGAAAGGAATATATCACAGCATTTTTATCACATTGGCTGCTATCTTTGTCTCTCTACCTGAAGCATGGCAAAGGGCCCCCTTTCATCTGGAGGATTATGAGGCCATTATGGTAAGGTTGGGTTGACATTGTTGGAGCTTTCATCTTTTATTCTAAGTTTTGAAGAGTTATGTGTGGTTCTCTTGTTCCCTGCCTCATGACTTGATGTTTAGTGATAGTAGAGAGCAGCTGCTTGCCAGAGGTGCTCAGGAATAATCATTAAACTCAGGAGAGAGGGAAGAGTTAGGGTTAGGGTCAAAGAGACATTGACAATAGGCAGTGCTGACTTGTTTTATGTCTGTATTTTTAGCCATCCATCCAGTTTCTTCACCTCTAAGTTGATCACATGAACCTGGGAATTATCTGCAGGGTCACAAGCTGGGAGGAGCTGGAATAGGGGGCTTTGCCTGTAAATCTGGGCTCTCCTGCTCTCTTCAAGTGCTTTTCTGTCTGAAGGTTGCCTGTTTACTGTTGCTAGTGCAGGTATAATTTAAATGCTTCTCATTTGTGTGCAGTGAAAGGTAATTCCTTTTGGATGAACTCCAAATAAAGAAAAATCTTATTTTATAGTTGTCTCTTGTATTTGCCTTTAGTGATTAGTGTGTATTCTTCAGTATTTCATATATGAAGCTGAACACATAGGAATATACCTCTATAGTAATGAGGATTGTGATACAATTTTTGACTAACATTTTTATTTCCATTATTTTATCATTGATACCTTTTTCTGGTATTCCTTGTCCAGAATTTTAATCCTTCACCTTTATACTTGTGTTTATTTAGTATTGCTGCTTTTTCTGTGCCTGAATCCAGCAAGGGTGGGACCCTCACCACAGACGAGAGGGATTGTGATTTTAAAATCCAGCATCTAAAATTAATTGCCTTGTGTTGTCCCTTCATACTGGGCATTTCTGTTCCTGTAACATCTGTTTTATGAAAGAGGTTGTGGAAAAGAAGAGGCAAGAAATTAGAATGAAATTTAATCACATGCTTCTGTTTTCTGAGAGCAGCAGCATCTTTCCATTAGCCTATGCTGCCCAGTGGGTTGTCTGTTTGGTAGTCCTCCCCAAATAAAACCCCTGCAGCTCATCATAGGATATTGTATGGAAACTAGTAGGGATCCAAGCCTGTACCTTTCTTATGTGTATATGAGGAGGTGGAGCTGTGGACACACATGCTGTCAGCTGCAGGTTTCACATCCCATACAGGCGAAAAAAGCATTTGTGCTGAATCCTTTTGTATGCAAGAAGTTGATGTACCGAGGGAAATGACCCTTCCTGAGTCAACAGACCCAACTCAAACTCTACAAATCCATCTCAGTTGGCAGACAAGTCCCAAGGAGTTCACTGGGGATGCGGGTGGATTAAGAGGGCTGGTTTTCAATGGATAGAATCTGACTTGAAGAGCACAACATTGCTTTCTGTGCCAAATAAGAAGATTGTTACTCATTCCTTTCTTCCAGGGCTTAAAATCCAGTGTGCTGGCGCTGGTCCCATACATTATACATTGCTTCCCAAGCATAGCCGCAGGGTTGTCCGTACATAAATCCTCATCTTCAGTTTGACAGCAAGGTGAAGGATGATGGCTGAGCAGGGTACAGATCAGGGTGAGAAATGTGGTGTTAGGGGGAACATTGGGATGGGGATGCACCCTGCTCAGAAGACACATGGTGTTGTGAAGAGCTCTGTAGCTAATGTGCCTTTCTTGATCTCTGTTGGCTTGAATGTGCTTGTCAGGACTAGTCAATACCACAGATGCAGCCCTGCTACACCTTTGTCTTCCACTTATATTTTACAGCATCGCCTTCTATTAAGCTTCTTGTGGATGACCCAATTGTGGTGAACCCTGGAGAAGCAATCACCTTAGTCTGTGTGACTACAGGAGGGGACCCAGCCCCTAGCCTGACGTGGGTGAGGTCTGCCGGCATCCTGCCTGGGAAGACGGTGCTGAACGGTGGCACTTTAACAATACCTGCCATTGCATCAGAAGATGCTGGCATGTACAGTTGCATCGCCAATAACAATGTTGGAAATCCTGCTAAAAAGTCCACCAATATCATCGTAAGAGGTAAGTTGAGCTGGCAAACTGTGAACCTTTATCTTAGAAAATTAATGGAAACCTAATTCGACAGGCTAGTAGTGTTCACATAGCAGTGTCCTTTTTCCGTTTGTATTTCTGGTAATTTCTAATCATGTGCGAGATGAATTAGTGTTGGGTTCAAATAGCCAGTGGCTCTTGTGCTGGGCTCAAACCCCCTGTTTGGAGCAAGGGTAGCATCATCCCTGTTTGTATTATGGAGATGCAACAGCTCTCCTATCCAAACTGTTAGAGACAGATAATTTCCAAAGGATACCACATCTTTTGGGTATTGCCTGTGCTGGTTGACTGCATAGACTGTTTTGGTGGCGAATGCATCCTAAGCTCCTGGAGCTGTTATTGCCTACTTCACCTTTTTCTTCCTCCTCATCAGCTGAACATGCTATTGAAATTAAAGCTGTTGTGCATGCTGTGAATCTGCTGTCATCAGACAACTGCTCCCTGGGTAGGAGCTTTACATTAGTATCTATGCTTTAATTATACTAAATAGCAGGATAAATGTCTGTCTTAGATAAAAGTAAGGGAAGAGCACTTGCAGAACAATTACTGCCAAGTGGAGAGAAACTCTCCCCAGTTGTTTATCACTTAACTAGATGATCTTAAGGTCCTTTCCTACCCTAACTATTCTGTGATTCTGTGATTCTGGATAACCCCAGGGACATGGCCACTTTGTTTGAAGAAAGAGTTCAATTGGCTGATAGGCATAATCAAAGTGGATTTATCTACCTGGACCAGTTTATCTGAAACTAATTTTCTATAATCCAGTCTGTGAATGGTAGTGAAACATGAACTCCCATGATATAGGAACTTCAAATAATAGCATGTGATTAATCATACACAGGAGAAACTTCTGTATAAAGAGACAGTGGTGTGAATATTTATGAAAGCCATAACCTCTGTTCACTTCTTTATTGCCCAACATATAATCTTCAGCAGGATGAGGAATTTCAAGCTATTTCTATTCCAAGGGTCAGCTAGGGAGCATTGCATCAGCCTATGTCTGCAAGATTTTATCAGGAGATGTCAAAAGATTTATTTTTAATACTACATTTCCATTTGAATTTTTGACATTTGGCTTAGGGGTTTTGTTGTCAAGAGGCAAAAGCAGTCTTGTTTCAGGAACCCAACATCAACATTAATATGCTGTGATTTACAATAGTGATGAGGTTGTGCAGGGGAAATGTAAGTAAAACACTTGGAATAAGTAAAGGGAGAGAAAAGGTTTAGTGTGAAAAGAAATCTTGATGCTTTAATTGACCCAGCAGACAGCACTGGAAAGCCCAGAGGAAAAGCTGAAGTCCCCAGCTCCCTGCACATACAAATTTCATGAGTCATAGCATAATAAAAATATGCCATCACAATTTTATTTATAAGAGGCAATGCCTATGAGATACCTAGGAGCTGCAAGATGTTGAAAAAGCTATCATTAAAACATTTGAAATGGCTTTATTCTTTCTCCCTCTTTGCTATATGGCCCTGTTGATTCTGAGAAGGGATTACAAGGAGGAACAGCCCATTAAATACAGGAAGCACAGTTCCTTTCTAGCCCAAATGCATTACTTCCTGCTATGATTTTTGTCTTATTATTTCTGTTAAAAGGGAAGAACTGACTTTTAGAAAAAAAAAAAAAAAAAAAAAAACAAGCAATAATAAAACCCAACCTTTATTCCAGTTTTATCTTTACCAAAAGTGATGCTGAGTTTAGGAATAAAATATGACAGAAATTATTATTCATTTTGAATCTTAGAATCAACTAGGTTGGAAAAGACCTTTAATATTATTAAGTCCATTTGATTCTACTTTCTCTGTATATTTCTTAGCTTTTTGCATGTAGCTCACAGTTTCTTTTGATATCCTGGGCTGCATCAAAAGGAGTGCGGCCAGCAGGTTGAAGGAGGTGATCCTGCCCCTCTACTCTGCTCTCGTGAGACCTCACTTGGAGTCTTGTGTGCAGTTCTGCTGTCCGCAACATAAAAGGACATGGAACTGTTGGAACAAGTCCAGAGGAGGGCCACGAGGATGATCAGGGGACTGGAGCACCTCCAGTATGAAGACAGACTGAGAAAGTTGTGGCTGTTCAGCCTGGAAAAGAGAAGGTTGCGTGGAGACCTCTTAGCAGCCTTCCAGTATCTGAAGGGGGCCTATAGGGATGCTGGGGAGGGACTCTTTGTTAGAGACTGTTGTGAGAGGACAAGGGGTTTTGGGTTCAAACTTAAACAGGGTAAGTTTAGATTGGATCTGAGGAAGAAATTCTTTAGTGTAAGGGTGGTGAGGCACTGGAATGGGTTTCCCAGGGAAGTTGTGAATGCTCAGTCCCTGTCAGTGTGGAAGGCTGGGCTGGACATAGCCTTGGGTGACATGGTTTAGTGGGAGGTGTCCTTGCCCATGGCAGGGGTGTTGGAACTAGATGATGGTAAGGTCCTTTCCAACCCTAACTATTCTATGATTCTATTATTTTGTGGTTGCGTATCAGAATTTTCACACAGCAGCTGAAGAGAAAAGAATGTTTACTTGAAATAGCAGCTAAGCTTTGCAGTGGAAACACTTTGAAAATGGAGTTCAATATCCTCTGTCAGGTGGATTTCCAGCCTCAGGATTAGAAAATAATCTTACCCAGAAAGGAATGTAGTTTTTCCCAAAACATCATCAGGACTCAGAATATTTTTTCCCTTATAAAATTCTCTAAATTTCACTGTGAATTTATCTAAATGTGCGTGAACTTTCAGGTCTTTGGCTTACTGCCCATGTCTGTGATTATCCACCAGATTATCAACCCATTGTAAATGACATCGTATGACCACCATACCTTTAAAAATATTAAAAACCTCTAAGCCTAGAATAATCCAAAATGAAACAACAAAAAGTAAGCAAGTCAGTAATAAAAGTAATCTATCTTTTTTGAAGGTCAGAAATTATGTGGATCAGTAAGCAACAGAGGCAGCAGATGAGCCTGGGAATTCACGAGCAGATTCAGGCATTGTGGTGCCAAGGTATATTCAGGTCTGTGCTCCTCCATAAGTCATTTCCAAAACCGTTAAAAAGTGTGGTGAAAATACAGTGAAAGTGCAGGATGACCAGCTATGATAGCTTAGGCAAATATATGTCACCTGAGAGATGGTGCAAAACGTGCCTGCATGGAAGTGCTGTATAATGAGCGTTCGCTGCTACTTCAGGTTGTAAATAAGTAGTTTCAGTGATTGCCACCTGCTGCTGAAAAGTTGGTGGTATAACAGGTGCTGCTAATGATCTCAGTGCATTGCTTTCCATCAATTAGCTTTCAGGAGTTCTCTGGAAGCCTCCTAGTATACATAAGCATTTAATATGTTCTCTGTTTTTCCACTGCTACCTTTTTTCTCCCAATTCCAGTGAGTATTGGCACAGAAGGAGATACCTGTTCGTAATATAAAAAACGGACTGAAGCTGCCATTGCAGCAAGGAACCCATTTGGTCATAATTGCCTTTTGGGTTACTATTTATTTATTTATTTATTAGCTCTCTTTTGGCCTGTATAGTTTAAAAGGAGTTATAAATCTTTCTATAAAAACAGAGTGCTTGCTCACCAGTTCAGATGAATGTGGATCCCTTGCAAAACAGCAGGTGCTGCACACAGCTGCTGAGGGAAAAGCCTCTCATACCCTGCCTCCTTAAGCAGTTAAATTAACACTTCTAGATAAAGCAACATCCTTTAAAGATACCCCTTTCTCAAGCAAGTTGTAAGCTGCAGACTCTGCTCTGTTTGTTGTGTTAGGAGCTTTCCCTTTCAGACATCATGTTAATGTTAGTGAAAGTTTTGCTGAGATGAGAAATTGTTTTGAGAGGCACAACACCTTTCTGAAAAGGCCTAAACATAATGCAATATCCTTCATTTCTTCTATTTATTTTCAACGGGAGCTCACCAGAGGCAAATCAGCAACCATGTACTGT
Organism: Forpus xanthops; assembly: GCA_032466535.1. Taxonomy (NCBI): domain Eukaryota; kingdom Metazoa; phylum Chordata; class Aves; order Psittaciformes; family Psittacidae; genus Forpus; species Forpus xanthops. Next base: position 28,093 of record JASSUY010011603.1, on the reverse strand, counting down.
TTACCTGTCGACATCTTAGTGAGAAGCTCTGTGAAATACAGGAGTTTTAAAGAATGCCATTGTCAGCTTAACTCTACCCAAAGTTACTGCAAAATATTTCATTTCATCAAAGACATTGTCATCCATCAAAGTGTCTTGAGTCAAACCAAAGAAAGAAGAAATACTCTCATTTTTTGCAAAGCTGGCTGCTTACCAATTCTAATTATGAAAGTTTCTTTCTAAGTATTTTCTTTAGATTAATGAGTTCTTTAAATGATTGCAAGTCTGCTAGCATGTGATTATTGGTGGGTGCTCTCATTAGTGGCATCTTCACATCCTGCTCTCAGTCTGATGATTAGAATAGCTTCTCATAACATATTTCTAGACAAAACCATCAGAAAGCAGAGGGTACCCTAAGAGAATCTTGACTGCTCTCCTTCTAGCAATACTTGATGACTTTATCTTTCTCTTAAAAAGCTCTCTCATATACCAAATCCAACATACCCCCTCCAGACAAAGTTCCCAACAACCTTCATGGCTGATGTATACATTTTTAGTTGTGCTTGCTTGGATGATGTTTTGTTTTTCTGATTTTTCCATGGTAGAGGGGAAAAAAAAAATATTGTTCTGATGCAATGAAGATTATCTGTCATTAACGGCAGGATGGGGGAAATCTGTTGCACTTCTTTTAGAGTTCTTTCTCAACCAGGATATTTCTATTAATTTTCTTTTATCATGAATTTGTCACTACATACCTCTGTTAGTCTCAACAGGTGAATGGTAATCAGTCTTCGTAGGGATCTTTTGTTAATTAAAATAAGAAGGAAGCACACATGCACATAAATCTGTGTTAAAATGCAAACCCATACTTGCTTACAGCCCTTTGGCCAACACATGTGATGATATGGATACTTCTTCATGTCCCATGCACACACAGCTATGCAGAGAGGACTTCACATTATTTCCAGGAGCTTGGTAGTGAGAGACCTCACCTCTGATATGGCCCCAGGCTCAGTTCTTTGCCTTGATGTGGCATGGGAAGTTGAACATCCAACTTATCCCATGTCTCAGGAAACTTCTAGCCTGAGGAGCTTTTAGACTTTGCTGTTGGATGTTATTTTACTCCTTCAGAATTCTCTCTTAAATGTATATTTGGGGGGGGAAGCGAAAGACATTATAGAAATGGTAATATTAGCCTTGTAATCCATAAGATGTTACGTAAAAGCATGATCATTACAACACCATAGAGATTTTGGGTGACAATTGGAAATGTCAAAAGAGGCAGGAATCAAGATAATCATATGTCTGCAGCTTCTGGAAAATTATACATTTTCAACATGACTCAGACTGGGTACTCAGAATTATGAGAGCATGGAAGAATAAATATTCTAAAGACACTGCAAAAAGGAAAATGAAAATAAAATCTCTCTGTATCTAGCAGTATGTCAATGAAGAATTAAAGGCTTTTAATGATGAAGGATGTAAGGTGGCTTCTGCATCCAGTAAGAGAGCAGCAATGGGTAGGAGCATCTTCAAAGCACACCTGCACAGCAGATTAGGAAACAGGTAGAGTCAGAGAACAGTTTTTTCAGTCTAAAAAAGTTTACATTTTTGCAGGTTTTCAGTATTGAGCGCTGAAACGGTTTGGAAGGGTGTCAGCATGCACCAACATTGTTGCCTCATCAGCAACTTCTCCCATTACATTCTGGAAAAAGACACTTTCTGTCTTCCATTGTAACTGCAACATCTTTTTTAGTGTCAGTTGACTCAGAGCCTGTGACTTTTTCCTTCCCTGAAGCAGAAACACAGTATTCAGAGTTAATTTTTCAAAGGGGTGGGATTCCCTGTCAGTTTAAATACAAAGTACTGACCTGTGCTCAACATTAGCACAGAAGCTTTTGTTGAACAAAAAGCACTCTGGGGGAATGCATTTAAAGGCCAAGATTGATGGAAGTACCTATTCTATTATGTCTTTATAAATGGTATGTGAACTGTGTGGTAGTGACTGCTAATAAGAAGGTGAAGAGGGAGGCAGAAAGGAAAGAAGGAAAAAAGAAAAGAGAAGAGCATTGGGAAATAAGTGAAAATATTGTTGCTTTTGTAATAGATTTGGAAAACAAATATCCTTACAGGATTACTGGCATTACTGATGTCTGTTCTCACACACCTGCTTACTCTTCTGCTTTCCTGCAACAGCTCTTTTTATCCCAGAGCTTTTTATTAGGAATTTCCCTGGTTGGTTGGTTTGGCAGTTGCACGAAGTAAAGGATAAAAAAATAAGACTGTCTGGTTACACATCAGCACCTCTGCTGTTGCCCCTCAGATCCTCAAATGCTGTTAATTGAAATGTGAGCAGGGCCCCTGTGGGCTGATACTGAGCACCAGAACAGAGGCAATGCTCACAAGTTTTATTCAAGAGGTGGAAATTGGTTTTGGCGGCACCCATGACAGTCATCACCCCAGCAATTGTGGTGGATGCTAGCAGAGTCATGTATCCACCTGACACTCGTGATTGTTAGATGGCATCATCTGTGACACTGTGAGCACTGGTTGGAGATGCTGGCTCCAGCATGCCAAGTCTAAAATGTTGGGTTTTCTGTACAACACACAGAAGGACCTTTGGGATTTTTTTCCTCCTTCTTTTCCATCTCTCTGTATTCTGGGAAGGTTTCACACCATACTGGTTATACTAATGCTTATTTATTAGAGAAAGCCAAAAGGCTTGGTAAATATCCATGCACATAAAGTGGGCATTGCTACAACACAGAGATGGCCACTGTTGTCTTCCTAATGAGGGGGCTTGCAGGCACATGGAGCTTCTTTGCATGTGGTGCTGCAGAGCTGTGGGTGCTGCAGGCTGTGGGTGCTGCTGGCAGAGATGAGCTCCTCAGGATGTTTCAGGAGGGTGGAAATTCAACAGCTTCTATGCTGTCTTTCAGTACCCATTAATAGTGATGCTTTCCTGGGACAGACTAGAAATCAAGTGTGAATTCATGAATGTACCAAGGTTTTGAAATTCATATTCGAGATAAGGACATCTGTTTCATCACAAGCACCCATTTCATCTCATCTCTTGTACAATCTTCCTTTTTTTTTTTTTTTTTTAAATTACTAACTGTCCTTGCAATTTCTATAGGTTTCTTTCAGAACCCTCCAAGGTCTTTCCAGGAGCCTCTTCCCATATCTAACTGCTCTGAAACTGAGATCCAATCTCATTGCCATTGCAACCAATGCCTGTGGTGGGTTTGCCATCACTTGAAAGTAGCTTTCATTGTATCCTAGAATTGTCTTGGTTGGAAGGGACCTTAAAGATTATCTACTTCAATCCCCCCTGCAGCTGGCAGGGACATCTTGCACTGGACCAGGTTGCTCAAAGCCCTGTCCAACCTGGCCTTGAACATTTTCAGGGATGGGACTTTGCTATGGAGTGGTAGCAGGCAAGATCTGCTGATACGATGCTGGCATGGAAGGCTGGCTTTGCTTTTGCTGAACCACTGTGGTAGTCGGGCATCTTCACCTGGTCAGGTGCCCTCCCTGTCCTCCCTCTTACATCATGCCAATGTATATTTTTTTATCATAATCTTAACCAATTTACTTAACTTTCGGTTTTAACAGCACTTACCACCTGCTTAGTTTCTCTTGCTACCTTCTTCTGGTGTGAGGTTTAACTACGCCTTTTAAAACTGCAAATGGGCTTTGGGATAGACCGCTACACTAGTTGAGGATGAAGAATAGCTCTGGAAATTGGAAATTGGGTACCAGCTTGGTCTCTCACCCCATGCAGCACTTCCAGCTTCCTGTGGGAGCTGGTGCCTCCGCAGGCATCACCCTTTGGCCTCTTCCAGATTTTTTAGCATGAGTGCAGTGTAGTCCAAAAAGACAAAACCATCCAATTCTCATTCTTCCACTGAGAGGTATAATCTGTGAATGTGATTTCAGTGGGACAATATTTTAGTCTAGAAAACTTGATCTTACAGCACATCCTGCATCTTGCTACAATCATAAGTTACCAGCACGCTATCCTAAAAATTTACAGCTCTAAGAATGAATGTGTAAAAAAGTTGAGCTTCAGAGTTGAATAAGTCCATTTATTTTTATTACCTGCAATAGCACTCTCAGGTGCGTGCACTCTCTCCCAGGCTGGAGTGTATCATGGATGAGTTCATAAAACAGTTCCATATAAAAATACACATAGTTTATTGATTCTTTTTGCTGTTTCATTAGAACTTCTCAGAATTTTTGTGTACAGAAATTTTATTTTTACGCAGGTTTGTTGCTCTGCAAATCGTCCCGTGTTGCCTGCTGAGCAATACATATATATATAAAGTTATTATCAGAGGGTGTTTCAAGAGGTAGTCTTAATTTGATCTCTCTTCATCTGGCCCTTGCCTTGTTGCGGCTCCATGTCACTCCTTTCGCTCTTCATTGGGGGCAGGGAAATTACATTTATCTTTACTTTTAGTTAGCTGATAATTATTAACTGCTAATGCATGATAAATCTGTTTTGCAGAGGTGTGGCTTCATAGTTTGTTATTGTATTACATCTTGGCTGATTAATATGTGATGAGGTCTGTGTAGTCCTAAAAACATTATTTTGGCAGAAAAACTTTACTTTTTCAAAGTTTGATTCATCTTAAAGGGAAAGAGAAGAGAGAACAGTGCACAATGTTTTGTTCTGATGTTTGCAAGATACTTTGATGACCTTGGAATATGTTTTAAGGTACCTGTGCTGCATCAGGCAGCTGTGAATGAGATTGGTAGGTCTTTACCCAGTCTGACAAATCATTTTGGAAGTTTGATAGGGTCCCTATTAATTTTTGAGCCACTGAGCTTTGAAATAAAAAAAACTGTTGAAGGGGAGTGTATCCCATGATGGCACAAATCCAGGCCCTAATGAAATCCTGCAGTTGCATAAAGCTCTTGAGCCACACAAGAATAAGGAGGTGGGGGTAGTCCACAATGGAAGCCTTGGAAACTGGGAGCTTGCTCTAGGTTTTGGAGGAAAGACAAGTACTGTGTGTCAAGTTTTGTTTGCAGTGTGTGGGCAAAGAGAAAGTGAAGGTTAGCAATGTATTTTGGGCATCCTGGAAAACTTAGCAAGGCTTTTTTTTTTATTTTTTTTTCTCCACAGTATTGGCTCAAGAATTGAACTCATTAAGGCATTAGCCCTGGAAAACACCCAGCAGTACTATTCAGAGGATTTAGAATTTGTTTGGCAGGTGCACAGCCCACTGGGGATTGTGTCAGCTTTTCTGAATTGTTTAATTTATATCCCAGTTCTTGTCTGGTTTGTGGTGAGACTTGTGTAGTTCCCATTTGCCTATGAGTTAGGCAGGCTATAGGATGTGACAGCCCTTAGTCCACTGGTCTGGTTAGGATGGTACTTCCTGTCTCCTCTTGGCAGGCTGTAACTGTGAGATTTAGTAGTATAGGAAATATGTGGGTTTGTTGGTTGGTTTGGTTGGTTGTTTTTTTTTCCTTCGTTCTGCTTGTGGATTCAGAAGGTACTGAATGCCAGCTGTCAGTTTGTCACCTCTGCTTATAGGCCATTTTTTGCTATTTCACACTCATGTACCCACCGAGATGTGTTTGAATCATTATATGAGCCCAAAATCTTTGATCAGAGCCACCTTCCACCAGGCAGAGGGTGCTGGTCCCTTGTAGGAAACTGCAGTGTCTCCCAAAATCAGCTTTTGATGGTGTGACACCACTGGGTTGACTCCTGGTTTTCATTGTCAGGGAACAACAGGCAGAAGGTCATGCAGTCTCCATGCCTGGAGGTCTTCAAGCCCTGAACAACCCTGTTTAACACAGATCTGGCCCTTATTTGGGCAGGAGACTGGTCTGGAAACCTCCTAAGCACCATCCTCACTGATGTATTTCTATGAACCTATAGTTCTCCGCTCTTCTGCTGATGCCTATTTCTCTTGAATATTTACTTCTAAAAGCAGTTAAAAGAGAAACCATGCTGTGTTTTACGTACTTTGATCTTGGCTTCATCTGTTTAAAGGATCATATGCTGAGTAAATTGTTAACTGAAATCTCCTTCATTACAAAGAAGTATACACTTCCCCTTCCTTTGGAAGAAAAGCAGTGAAAGAAATAGGAACTAATTAACTAGAGCACACGTAAAAACAGACACCTAACACATGGTAACTCCAGAATAATAAATCCTCTTTCTTTTAAAAATTAGAAACATTTATAAAAATAGAGACAAAACCTGAAATCTTCCCCCAGTATTTGCATTTAAATTGAAAATGTGTATGCATGTGGTCTTGTAAGTGCCAAATAACTACTTGATATTAAAAAGTTTGGAGATGCTCTAGTAGAAGATGCTTGACAGCTTAATTGTTCTGATAGCTCCTGAAAGTTAAGGTTTTAAAAAGCTTTTTTTAAAAACCATGTTGACAAAAATGAACTGTTGGTAAAATGCTGAGTGTATGTGTCTGTTTTTTAACAAGACTTTACAAGTCTGTCTTTGGATAGAAAGGTGACTATAAGCAACATTCAGGCAGCATAATTTTGTCAAAAATACCTTTCAGTGTCCTAAATACCCTACTTAAGAAACTTGTATTCTGAGAGTGGTCAACATCAGTGCATTCTCCCTAAAAGCTCTCTGAATATTTATGTAGTTATGCTAGTTTTTAATGTTCTCCTTATGACCCCATCAAGGTGCACCCTGCTTGCTCTCTGAGCAGGCATATATTCTGCTGGAGAGAGTTCTCTTATCTGAAAACATCAAATAGCATAATTTCTGCTTAATACAAGTGACGCTAGCTCTATGCAGAGCTTTCGGGTAATTTTATTTGATGTTAGACTGACTTTTTAATTCTGAGCAGTGTTCAGACTTGTCGCTGTTGAGACAGCCAAAACTCACACACACATGTATTTTTGGTAACTTTGTAGGAATTAAAAATAGGCAGGTGCTTTATTACTATAAACCACTACTTATATACCTTTTCTAACACACGTGTCTTTTAGCAGTTGGTTAATATTAGTTAGCAACGGTACATTATTGGATAACCCTTTACTGCATTGCGTAAATCCATTGTTTTGCCAAGTTCTTCCTTTGTTGCTAGTTGCTCCCCTTATCGGACTCTCTCCTCCAGACTCCCTTTACTTTCCCATTCGGATGCCTTCTACTTTCCCACTCGGATATCTTCAATTTTCCCACTCATATGCCTTCGGTACCTCATTTCTCAACTATACACTTTAACATCTTCAAGACTGAGTTCTAACTTCATGCCTTCAGTCAGGGAATCCACGGGCCTGCTGTAGTCCCCACCACAGACTGCCTTTCAGACTAAGAAAGTTTCCATATCTCAGCAGTGGACCAAGCAGTTACAGGGTTATGGAGATGAGCCATAAGATAAGAGAGGTTTCCCTCCTAGAGGAGAAACAAAACAGCGTTATGTCCTTGGCATACCTAGTGGTTACCTGCCAGCCAAGATTGAACTTGAGTAACAGTGTACAAAATAAATGCAACAGCAGTGTGGAAAACTAGTGAGACTCTGAGTATTTAATTGAAAATAATGCGGGCTCATGCTATGCATAAGATATGGAAGGATTGAAGGGATCTATCCCATCTATTTTCTTTGCATCCATTTTGGCATTTTTGTAAGAGAAGAAGGTGAAGCCCATGGCTAGACACAAGGTGGTCACTGGGAGTTTCTAGATCCTACAAACTGGCTGGAGAGCAAAGAACAAGCCTGTGTATTTCCACAGTTTTGGTTTTTGGGGAGGCTTATTACTTTTTCAGGTTCCAAGAACGACTGGGGAGGACGACTGCTTTTACTGAAAAACATGGAATTGTGCCTTGATTTGGTCTATGTGGTGGATCTTCCAGACCCTGCCAGGCCACATCTATCATGACTTATTATTTGAGACCCATTTTAAACACCCCAGGGAGAGGATGCATCCTTCTGATCTGTGGTGCAGCATGGTTTTCAAGATCATTCAGAGATGAAAAGCAAAAACTGGATAGAAAGATGCATCTGTTGCTTCATAATCAATCTTTGATTTAAAAAAAAAAAAAAAAAACACAAAAAAAAAAAAAACAAAAAACAAAAAACTACAGACCAATGTGATTATAATAGTTAAGTGTTAGAACAGCACCAAAAAAATCAAAGATGAGCAGTGGAAAGAGAAAGCCAGAAGCACTTACAGAAACTTTGGCATATCTAGAAAGAAGAGCTCAAGCACCCAAGCACCCAAGGCTGCTGTTTATGCAACTCAACTTGTGGCCAGTGTTCTGTCTAATTAGAAGTGCTCAATGCACAGCAATGATGAGGAACTGCAGATGGAACTGTGAACTGCAGCTTTTCTTTTCTCTATCCATTATTTTAATTAGTCACCAGGAGATGTATGAGCCTTTAAACCACATATTTTACCCTTTCTTAAATGCATCTTCTTTAAGTAACACTGAATTTTGACATATTTTCCCCCTGTTTATATTATTCTCCTAAATCCTTTAATCTTATTTCCCTTACTGTTTGGAAAATTGACTTTTTAATGCACCAGCAGGACACAAAGGTTTTATTCGACAAACTTACCTTTTCAACATCTACATCCCATTAGTAAAGCTTCCTATTGTTTCTTGCCCAAGGGTCACACAATGCTTCATAATCAAAACCACCAACGCATCATGAGGTCCAGATTCACTCAAGCAAAATTTTCTATCCCTAACCTGACTACATGTTGCGTCACTGAAGTATGGCATGAGGCATGTGTCCAGGTTGTGTCTTAGGTTCACATGGACTTTGGTTTAAGCTGAGACATTACTTTGCATTGGGTTTCAATGTGGCCATGGTGTTCTCAGTGGAAATAGGGTGATGTTAAAATACATTCTGTAATTGTAAATGTAGTTTCCTATTTGTTATTGAAATTTTCCATACTTGGTTGCATGTTCATAGCAGTGCTGAATATGATGGATGATAGTCATTCATCAGAAAGGAACATGAGTCATTATCTGTAGGACACTTCAGAGCATGCTTGTCTGGGTACAGTATCAATGTGCAGACTACAGATGCTGCAGCAGTCCTTTCCCAGAGCACAGATGTTACAAACACGGAGAGCTGATATATGCAAACTTTGTTACGTGGAGTGTGATTTTGCTCTTCTGTCTTAGAATTAGGCTAGAAGACTGTAATACTGAATGATCTTTTTGTTATTTTCCTTTCAAAAGCTTCGTTGCATGACAAAAATTTGAGTTTTCAGTGTTCCATATACATAAAATAGTGTCAAAACTTATTTTAATGTAATAGAATTAAGTTTAAGAGACTGCACTGTGATATTCACCAATGACAAAGATATTTTGGGCAGTTGTTAAATTGTCTCTACCCAGCTTAGCTCCTTGATAATACAGTTAAAGGCAATATCCTGTAGAATACTGAAGACAACTCAGCTTTCTTGCCCACAGCCAAAATAAAGACTTTGGAGCTTATGACGGGAAGTTTTATTTTTTTTTTTCACTTCAATGGATGTGATAGTCGTAGACATGTTAATGAAGAAAGAAATAACAGAGAAGATTCCCTGGGTCTTTCCTCTGTAAGAATGACTTTTTTATTTAGTACAGAGATCTATTTATGCTGGGCTTTCACGTAAAAATAAGCTGGACAATATAGACTGCATTGCAGTTTCCAAGGTGCAGTATCAGAACACATGCTTTTGTTTCATGCACTCATTCACTTAATCATTCAGATAAATGAATCTGAAACCTGACCTTGCCTGACACAGGATGCATTTGAAACCCAGAAGCCTCAATGGTTTTGGAGGATCCTGAAAGAGAGCTAGATCTGGAGGTGAAGCTGTTTGCACTTGCTTGATAAAATGCCAGTGCTGGGTGCTTAGAAATAAGTGACACGGCGGATGCTGAGTTTAGCAAACCTCCAAAACATACCTGTGGTGCTCCAAGGCACAGACAGGACTTTACATCTGCGTGGCAGATTCAGGTGACGTTCCTACCTTGTTCAGTGGGAACTGCTTAAAACAAAATCACTCATGAGTCTTAGCAAAATGTGAAGGGAACTAATCAAAATTAGGCTAAGCCTCTTCTGGTAAGCGTACAGAGGCTGGACCTCATGTGGTATCCAACTGCTCAGTCACACTTAAAATCAGTAGTTTGCACAGATCTGCTACTTGGTGTTGCTGCGGCTGCACACAGATACAAACATCAGCAAACACAAAGCCAAGCGTGCCTCAGTGCTCTCTGTCAGCTTAAGATTCAGCCAGTGGCCAATAGTTGTCATGACCAAGCATGCAAATAGCACCACAGCTACTGTATTCAGTTATGGTGTTTGATGCCATTTGTATGTCATGAAATGTGCATTGACAAAATATGAACATTTTAATGGTTTAAAGGAGCATTTGGAGTTGAATCGGGGTGGGAATGGGAAGATACAGCTTAACCTTGTGAATACGAATAGACATTAGTTGAGATAATTAAATGCATTTTATTACTTTGAAATGTAATTAATGGAGGAGGGCAAAGACAGTTTTGCGAGGAATTTGAGGACAAGAATTGTTTCATCTTTGTTTATTCAATCAAATCATAGTTCTTTGGGGCCTCTTTGGAGAAAGACTGGCGCTTTCCTGCTTTTCAGAATACAGTTACAGACTTATTTGCATGTTTGCTGCCATTTTGTTGCCCCTATGTGTTGATTATGTTCTGAAATCTCTGTTAAGAAGCAGCTGTGGTTAACATATCTGCAGCACCATCTCACACATTTTGTTGGTTTATCTTGTGCCTCTTATTCACTGTATCTAGCCCCATGGAAAACTTCAAATAATGTCTGAAACATAATTGATAATACAGTGAAAAGCAAGAGTCAGAATCCATTGCAGGTTTCAATATATTTGATAGTATGTAGGGATATCTGGAAATTATGGTCCAAGTATTTACACATGGGGATAATTCAAATCGCTGGTTTATGGAGATTGGGAGTAAATGCAAACCTGCATGCAGAATGCACACAGAAATCACTTTTCTGTTGCCAAGTTCAACTCAGGTGTTCTCAAGAAGCTCCACACAATGTAAATCAGCCAGGTCTGAAGTCTTTTTGGAGACTGAATCTGGCATATGTGCTTCTAAGAATCTACACCTAACCTGCAATGAACAGCTTTGTATTCCCCAGACTGCTGAAGGCAGTCACTCTAGAGAGGTCTGCTGACCCCAGCTCATTTTGTCAAGGGGAACCCTGTTAGTTCTGGATCTGGGACTAGCTTAACTGGGCCCTTCATTGCCGTAATAACCATTCTTTCAAAGACCCAAGCAGAGATCATCCCAACCCAACCTGTCTCTGGATCATTCACTGTCCTGACCGCTACAGCAAAATCTAACCACCAAAGAACTGTGCAGAGCATACACCTGACCTAAGTATTTTTTCATACATCCAAACAAAAGTTCAGAGGAGAACTGAGACTACATGGAAAAAGTTCAGGAAGTTTCCAGAACTTCTGAAGTGAAGGAAAAGTCACTGTATTCCTTTTTTTCCTCCATTCCCCCAAACCAAACCTCTTAGTGACTTTGAGCATGCACCCTTTATCTTAGCTTGCCGACAGTATTGTAGCACTAGTAACAGAGGACAGATGAAAGTTGATGAGACTTTTCCATTAGACCTTTCTGTTTCTTTATAGGAATAAGAAACTACTGAAATGTCTGTGTGAGCACTCAAAGCAAAGAAGAAATAATCAGAAATAAAAATAGTTTATTGAGGTTACTAGCAACTAATTCTGGTTTAAATGTGCCACTCATCATGCCTATCGATCTGTGGGGTTTATTTCTCTCTCTGAAAGCTATTTGCATAATACTTTTATTGGTGTTTGTAAGTGCTGTTTATTCTTCCATTTTCAGACAAGAAAGTTCAGATCAAGTTTTAAAGTTACTTGCTGTGACTGTTTCCAGCTGTCATATAATGTATGGTTCATCCTTGTGAATGTTCATTCTGCTTCCTGGGGATCCAGCTGCAGCTTTTAAAAGGAAGCGACATGTGCTTGGTGAAGACTACTGCATTCTGGTGCAAAAATTTAATCTTAATGAAAGTCACGAAACTTTCTTAACTAAATGAAATATTAAATTTTTAAGAACATGTCAACAACTTAGATTCTTGAATACATGGTTACAACTAAATAGCAGCACGCAGACAAGTGTCTTTCATGCTATACTTAATCAGTACAGCAAATACAGCATTTTTTCATTCTCTGAATAAAAGAGCTGACTTCCTCAGTGGAAGACGTTCCACACACCATGTGTAAGGGGTTGTCTACAAGTAGCCCAATTTTATACTACTTTTCCCACATTGAAAAAAGCCCACTAATTATTGTTAATTCTTTTCAAACTTGTGAAAGTGCTGATTCAGCATGACGTTCAGAAGCTCCAAGTTGTTTTATTCAGCAAGCTACCTACTAACAAAACTGAATCTGAATTAGCATTTTCAGCAGTCATAGAGCAAGGAGCTGATGCATTGAGCTTTCTTACTTGGTGCCTCATTCGTCTATTTCCATTTGTTTTTACACTTTCTGTACACAGCAAGTGAAAAGTACATATTACTCAAATTATGGGATCCAGGGGAATTTTTAGCTCATAGACTTTGCCATTTGTAACAGTGTCAGACTTCATTTGCTGTAAGCATATAGATATCTGAGGACAGAAAGGAGTGCTGCACATGTGGGGCACTGTGCATGGATGGGGGCAGAGAGTGGGTGGGGTAAAAAAAGGCAATGAGGGAAACTCTTCAACAGAAGTCAGCATGACAGCAAGAAATTATAGGTTTAAATTTATCTTCAGTGCTTGCATTCAGCCTAGGTATTTGCTTGTAACATTTCTAACTGGTATTTTCATTGTTGAACTTTCTATTTGAAAATAGCATATATTTAACATGCATACATGCTTATGTACATATATATATATATTATATAGAGACAGGGGGAACTTGTGATTGTATAAGTAGCATTTTGTATCAGTATATCAAAATAAATGTGTGTTTGAAAGATTTAATGGCAGATTCTGAAGCACTCTTCCAAAAATAAGTATCATAGCAACACTGCTTTAAAGCAGTCACTTTATTGATGTAAATGGTGATAGTTTCTGGATAGTTTTATGCTCATTTAAAGAGTGACAAGAAAAATCAGATGAGTTGTAGTATTATTTTGCTCTTGTGCAGTAGATTGCTGAAGGAATGCTAATAAAAGATGATGGTCTTGCTGGGAAGATGGTGGGAAGTAACATCTTCCAGAGTTGTTCTGCCCCTGCATGGGTGTAGGGTTCTCCCGAATACTGGACCTGTGTTTGAGATTGACTCAAAAAATTCATTTGCCTTGGGGTTCCCATATGAAACATTGAAACTATCTTAGGTAGAGGTCATTGGGATATACTATGCTTCCAAATTACAATGTTATTCTCTCAGCTGTGTGTGCTGCCTTCGGCTCCAGGTTTCCCCTGTGAGCATGGAATAGGTTTTTCTCATCTGGCAAGACCCAGCAAGGGGAGTGCAAGCAAGATGCTTGAGACAGATTCTGTGCTTGCATCTCACAAGAGCATCTTTTTGCTTTTTGCTATTGACCACTGCCCAAAAGTGTAGTTTCAGCCCCCTTACCTTTTAGAACTGTCAGCAGTTTCCTCATCTAAATAAGGCAATGCAGTTGGTCACCACTGGTCTGTCATTTGGTGCCGTAGGGCAGCTAACCTCTGGACAGCTGTGGGATGAAAGGAGTCCTCCCAGCTGCAACAAGGAAGGAGCAGGTTATGTAAACCAGGGCAGGCTGTAGCCTCAGGCATGTGCTTACCTATTCTCATTTAACCAGCTGGCACAGAGCTATTTTACGTGGCTGTGTTTCTTGCCAGACAGATTGAAGATGACACCACTGTTTGTATTAGTGATGTTAGGTTGATCTATATTTTCCCTTTTCTCAGTGCTCTGGTAGCACAGGGCTGAGGAAGGACTTGTAAATATATCCAAAGACAGGTAACAAACACTGAAGGTTCATGAATTGTTTTGGTTGTTCTTCAATTGTCAGCTGCTCAGCCTAATTTAGGTGCTTTGACTTTCTATTTTTCATTTTGGAAATGACAGGTACTTTAGCAATATATGTGATGGTATTTGAATAGATTTGATCCCACAAAAAAATGAATCATGTGCTAAACGTGTGCTTTAGAAGCTTCAGTGACATCCCAGGCATCATTGGATGTAATAGGGTTGGAAGGAAACTTAAAGCTCATACAGTTCCAACCCCACTGTGATAAGCAGGGACACCTTCCACTAGACTGAGTTGCTCAAAGACCTGTCCAACCTGGCCTTGAACACTGCCAGGGATTGGGCAACCACAGGTTCTTTGTGAAACCTGTGCCAGTGCCGCACCACCCTTATTGTAGAAGATTTCCTCCTTTTATCTGACATAAATCTCCCTGCTTTTAGTTAAAAAGCATTACTCCTTGTCCTATTGCTGCAGACCCTATTAAAATCATATGTAGACATAAAGTGAAACATAAGTCTTTGCAAAGTTTGAATATCCATAAATCACAGATCATTATAGTAAACTTTTTTATTATTATTTCTTAGCCTTAAAAAAAGGACGGTTTTGGATTACCCCTGACCCATATCACAAAGATGACAACATCCAGATTGGGCGGGAGGTGAAAATCTCCTGCCAGGTGGAAGCCATCCCATCCGAAGAACTTACATTCAGCTGGTTTAAGAATGGACGTCCCTTGCGAAGCTCCGAAAGGATGGTCATTACACAGACTGATCCCGATGTTTCACCAGGCACCACAAACCTGGACATTATTGACTTGAAATTCACTGACTTTGGGACATACACATGTGTTGCATCTCTGAAAGGAGGTGGCATATCAGATATCAGCATTGATGTCAACATCTCCAGCAGTACAGGTAAGGAGGTTTTCTTTCATACCAGTTTAACTTAGATATAGGCAGCCTATGTCTTTTTCAGGGAAAAAGGGTGTATACACAGAACACTTCTCACCACAAGGATATCCAAACAGATCCTACATCAAGGGGCTGAGCTGCTTTGATTAAGGGGCAGAAACCTGAAAGTGGTGTTTAGCGCACTCTCCCAAGAACACACTAGTGTCTGATTTACCCAGATAAGTTCTCTTTTTCTGTTAGAAAAGTTATTACTTCTATGAAAGGACTTTGGCTGTCATTTGAGACTTCAAAACGGACTTTGGCCTTTATTTAAGACTTCAAGTCATCCAGAGTAATGAAAAATAGATAGTAGGAAATTACAAGGAGAAACAAGAAGGTACTGTGTTAACCAAGAGGAATCCCTCCAGCTCCAGCAAGTACCAAGTATGGAGGAAGGAGATCTTTTGTTTTGAAGTTTATATATTGCATGTTGGTGAATCATGCTATTCCCAGGAGGCAGAAAGTTTAAGGTATTTATTATGTGAATTTCCAGATCAGTGATTGAATGTCTCTCTCTTTGATGAGCTAGAGCCTTGGCTATTGCTTTGACTGATAATAAGTATTTTGTACTATGGAGTAGGAATATGTAATGCCGTAGTAATTGCCTGCTTGTCTTTACCTTCTTACTAATCTATTGGTTTGTAAACAATAGATTTCATTGACTTTTCCCCCAGTAGTTGCCTTTAATGACTGAGGTAGTCCATGTTAATAAAATTAACAAGAAAACGTTCTGAATGCAGAATTTCTTTTTCTGTCAGAAATTAGTTACAACCAAGAAGAAATGAGTTATTGCTGGCTCATTTCTATAGAGAAGAAAAAAAAAAAAGAAAAGAGAATTTCTGTTTTCAGAATAGTGTCAGTATTATATCTAGTATCCAAATTATCTTTTCTATGAAGCATTGCTGTGCTTTTCCTCAGATTGTGCTTGTTATTCACTGTGATGAGGCATGCTGTGCATGTCATTTAGAAAACAACAAAGAACACATTGGAAAGCTTTTTTATAGCGTAGAAGAAAAATGTTTAATAGACATCTTCTAACCCCTTTTTACCAGACACATTCAAGTATATACTTTCTACATTTTCAAAAAGATTAAATGAATGCTTTTGCCTCAAAGAGTATATCCACAGTTCTGTTCTCCAAATTTTACATCGCTAAGACTTTCAAGTACGTGTCACATTTAAAAAGCTCTCTTACAATTTTCATGGCAAGTTATCATTTATATTTTAAAGAAGATCCTGCCCATCATCTTCAGTATGATATCCCACTGGAGCACCACATCACTTCTAATATGAATCTGAAGGGTTTGCCCACTTAAAGGGTTTCATGAAGAATGTTATATACAACAAGGAGATAAAGCAGGATTGACCAGTCAGCCTCACCTATGTGACTGGCAAAAGCTTGGAGCAGATTCTCCTGGAAGGCATGCTGAGGCACATGAAAAACAACAGGGTGCTTGGTGACAGCCAGCATGACTTCACTAAGGAAAATCCTGCCTGACCAATCTAGTGGCCTTCTATGATGGGGCTATGCAACTGATGAACAGGAGCAGAAGAGTTGATGTCATCTACCTGGACTTATGCAAAGCATTAGACACTTGTCTCACATGGCATCCTTGTCTCTAAGTTGGAGAGACATCAATTTGATAGGTGGACCACTCGGTGGATAAAGAACTGGCTTGATGGCAGCACACAACGATTTGTGTTCAATGGCTCAATGTCCAGCTGGAGACCAGTAACGAGTGGCGTCCCTCAGGGATCGGTGTTGGGACCGGTCTTGTTCAACAACTTTGTGGGTGACATGGACAGTGGGATTGAGTGTACCCTCAGCAAGTTTGCCAATGACACCAATCTATGTGGTTCAGTTGATGCGTTGGAGGGAAGGAATGCCATCCAGAGGGACCTTGACATGATTGTGAGGTGGCCTGATGCCAACCTGATGAAGTTTAACTATGCCAAGTGCAAGGTTCTACACGTGGGTCAGAGCAATCCCAGGCACAGCTACAGGTTGGGCAGAGATAAGATTGAGAGCAGCCCTGTGGAGAAGGACTTGGGGGTGTTGGTCTATGAGAAAATGAACATGAGCCAGCTGCAGCCCATAAATCCAAGCATATCCTGGGCTGCATCAAAAGGAGTGCGGCCAGCAGGTTGAAGGAGGTGATCCTGCCCCTCTACTCTGCTCTCGTGAGGCCTCACTTGGAGTATTGTGTGCAGTTCTGCTGTCCGCAACATAAAAAGAACATGGAAATGTTGGAACAAGTGCAGAGGAGGGCCTCGAGGATGATCAGAGGACTAGAGCACCTCCTGTATGAAGGTAGGCTGAGAAAGTTGTGGCTGTTCAGCCTGGAGAAGAGAAGGCTGCGTGGAGACCTCATAGCAGCCTTCCAGTATCTGAAGGGGGCCTATAGGGATGCCTGGGAAGGACTGTTCATGAGGGACTGCTGTGAGAGGACAAGGGGTTTTGGGTTCAAACTTAAACAGGGTAAGTTTAGATTGGATCTGAGGAAGAAATTCTTTGCTGTAGGGTAGTGAGGCACTGGATTGGGTTGCCCAGGGAAGCTGTGAATACTCCATCAGGTCTGGGTTGGACAGAGCCTTGGGTGACATGGTTTCGTTTGAGGTGTCTCTGCCCATGGCAGGGGTGTTGGAATTAGATGATCTTAAGGTCCTTTTCAACCCTAACTATTCTATGATTCTGTAACTCTATTACCTCTGGTTTGGATAGGATCCTGGGAAGCATGGTCATGTGATTGAGTTAGGGGCCACTTAAGCAAAGTGGACTAGATGGGACTAGATAGCGGGTATCTTAGGGAAGTAACCCATGTCACTTCAAGGCTACTATTATTTTAAAAGTCATAATGACCTAATGAGATCCAAGAAAGACTGGAAAAATTTATATTTCATCTTCCAAGAAGGGAAGAAGGGGATGCAGAGCAGTACAAGACAGTAGTCCTCACTTTAGTCCATGGGAAGGTCATGGGAAATGTTGTCTTAGAAGGCATGTCAACCCATGTGAAGGACCGAGAAGTGACTGGAAACAGCCAGCATGGATTATCAATGGTCAACTGTGCCTGATCCAGCCTGTTTGTCTGCTGTGATAAAGACAGTCTCTGTGGGCAAAAGGAGGGAAGGAAAGCTGCTGGCCTTGACTTTTGTGAAGTCTTCCCCACAGTCTTTTGTAGCATTTTTATAACCAAACTGATGAAGCATAATTTGGAGAGGTGGACAGGGAATAAATTATATATGGAAAATAAGGTGCAAAGAGTTGAATTCACTGATAAAGAGTAAAATTTTTTGTGTATAAGTGAAGAAGCGTTCAACATTTACACAGTTCACTTTTGCTGTGTCCTACCCTGAAATATAAAGTATACTTATGCAAACCTTGAGAGACAGGAGGAAAACAGAAAATTCATTTAGGTTAGCTAGCTCCTATTTATTACTTGCTATTTATTTTGTGTTTGTGTTATTGTTCAGGGATCCTTGAATATTTTACTTCTTTTTGGTAAACTTTTTAAGTATAAACCAGAATGATTTATTTGACTGAAATGCTTTTGCGCAATTTTATGGACTTGTAGTGAAATTCAGAATGACCATGTTTGAGTAATGCAATAAGCTTGGGGAGTTGTGGGGGGCTGTTTCCTTGCAGTGATACAGGCAGGGGCTGCCCAGCTAGGGAGCAGCTCTGTGGCATTCCAGTAGGTAGTGAGTGGACACGAGCAGCAGCAGCAATGGAGGCTAATGAATTTCATGTCCAGTTTTGGGCTCCTGATGCAGGAGAGGCTTCAGCAAACTGGGGAAAGTCCTGCAAACACCCTGAAGTTGGTCATGAGCAGCTGGGGTGTGGTGGCTTATCCAGCCTACAGAAAAGGCAGCCCTAGGGTACCTAACAGCAGCTGACACCTGCCTATAAGGGAAGTATCAAGAGGATGAAGCTGGGAAGATGAGAGGCAACAGGCGCAAGTTGAAATTAGAAGTTTAGGCCGAATATAAGGAACAAGTGTTTCCACTCCATCCAAGTGGGAGAATAGAGACATTGTGGGATCCCCATCCTGAGAGGTTTTGAAGACCTCATAAAGCCCTGAGCAGACTGGTCTGACCTCATATCTGACCATGCTTTCAGATGGGGCTTAGACGAGAGGCCTCCTGAGCTCCCTTCTTGTCTCAGTTATCTCATGAAGACTGTAGGATGGAAATACTAATCAATGAATTCAAGGACAAGGGAACAGCCTGTCTTTTTGACCAAAAGAAACATGTTCTTCAGGCTTACTAATGCACATCTTACAGGTGAAAAACTGAGATGATAAGAAATGACTTTGGCATGATGGATGGCAGTGGCATGGAAACTTCGTTACCTGCTTGCCAGGGTGAAGTGGACAGTGACTTTTGTGCAGTCATGCATTTCCCATCTGGCAGACAGTAACTGCTACATTGTCTGTACTTGCTGGGGAATCATTTGGAAAATTGATGGGATTTATTGGAAACATCCATTAGATGTCTGTGCCTATAATCTCGTCACAATTTCTGCAGTCAGTGATGAATTATGTCAGCTCTTAAATTTACTGTCCTGTGATACTCAGGAAAATCAGAACCGGGGAAGAAAAAACAGCATTTAGGATCAGCCTTATTTAGCACCTTAAAAGAAATTCTGCCTATTGTGTGACTTTGTTACCTGATTAAGTGGAAGCTGAAATAGTTTCTCTATGCTATTGAAGGTCATTACTGACTCATCAAGATTCATTACTGCTGTGGTAATTATGAACATAAGGCCTAAGCACTAACATGCCAGGACTTGCACAGATATATTAGTATCATGCTGTGTGTCTATTTGCTGAGTCTGGGGAGAATTCTTTCTTCCTGCCATGTATGAGGTTCCTCTTGGGGTCCCCAAGTGAGGCAGGAAGAACTGTCATCTCATAAGGAGGGGTTGAGATGGTTAGGTCACCTCTGTTCCTTCAGGAAACTGGAAAGGGATATGTGGCAGTGCAAGGGACACGGCAGATTCTTAACATATTTGGCATTGCACTTGTTTAGCAGGAATATTTTTCCTTTGACATTTTGTACTTCCAGCAGGAAAGGCATAGATTTGTGTCCTGAGTATCTTATATAAATGGACCTGAAGTAATCCCCTAGCAGCCCTCCCCTTGCCCCATATCCATAAAGTAGGTCACTGAACAGTGGAAATGAGAACTCAAATGTTGAATATTTGCCCTATAAAAAACCTATCATCCATAAACCCAACCCTTGACAAATGTTACTTAAAGGCAGAATGACTCCTCTGTGTGTGTGCATGTCACAGGCAGTCTGGAGGCAGAAGATGTTAAAGCAGCAAGAAAAAAAAAGCAGTATAATAGGTTCATGATAAGCAAAAAAGAGAGGGGGATCAGGAAAGTGTTAGTCTTTGTAAACGATCTTTTTCTCTGCCTTAAATGTGCTGTTCAGAGCAGGAAGAATAAGGCTTTAGGTGATGTATGGTTTGCTCTGTTCAGTACGGCTTCTTATGCTGTCTTTATATCCATAAAATCAGTATCAGTACACTAAAAGATGTAACATCTGTCACTGCTGGCTTATTCTCTTTTCATCTTCTCCCTGGAGGTAGTATTGTGCAGTGAAGCGAGTTGTTATTTCAGGGGGGTTATTTTACTTTATTCTCTGGCTGCACTGCTCTGAATTGCTACCAGAAGGGATGGATGGGGAGATGGCCGAGAGTCTTGGTTGAAGGTGGTGGTGACCCTTCTTTTCCTAAGAGAGTCCTTTCTACTGCTTTACTCTTACCCAGTGTGGGCACAACTAGATTCCCTACAATGGCAAATATGTTAACTGAATTCTTCACCTCTGAGTGAACCTAACGATGTGTTGAGTGTGTACCACCCTGGGTACACTGGGATAGGAACATCCCAGAGAGGGACATGACTTTGGGCATGACCGCAGGGCAAGCTGATGGCCTCGTGGTCTCATGTTCCACCTCCAAGGCTAGTCACATCAACAAATGGATTTAGTTTTGTGTAAGTTGTTCCAGAGACAATCTTGAAGAACTAGCATATATGAAGCTGTGTATCGTTCCTGCAGAGGGCTTCCCAGTTAAGCTAATCGTCTATCTATTAAACCGTGAATTAAGTAAATGTCCAGGCTGATGTGTTCGGACATGTGGCCTTGATCTGTATCTGAAATATGTGTCCTGTTCCTCCTTTGATGAAACATAAGAGACCCTCATTTTAATTCTAAACATCTATTAAAATCACAGTACTGCCTCTTTGCATAATGAAAAATTGTTTTTTATGAAATAATTACTAGTCCAATTAAGATATTTGTAAACCTGAAACACTGTCCAGAGTGATTGTTCATGGGCAACCCTGAGACATACCAGAAAATAGACAGATGTTTCATTATTATAGTAAATTGGTTATTTTTGTTGGCCAGTATCTTTGGAGCTTGTCTTTGGAAAGAATAGGTGAACAGAAGGGACAGATAAATGCTGGATTTTGTTAAAAGGCTTTTCTTTTATAGTTCTATTTTAGTACTTAATGTGCAGAGATTTTTCTTTTTAATTCTGTCTTTGGGAGCTGCCATCCCTTCCTATCACACAGCCTGGACCATGACTGGCTGTAGGGAGGGGGTGAGGACTGGCAACATCCTGCTCTGCAGCCCCTTCCCTGTCCACCACCTGGGTTTTCCTCCCAGGAATTCTGATTTCTCCAGGATGCATTCATGCACTGTTGATTGACTTCAGCTGAGTTTCTGGGAGCAGACACCCTCTTTATTGGCCACTCTTTTGCAGAGACTCTTTATTCTTCCCTGGAAGGCTGCAGAGTTGTCTTATCTTCTCACATTGCATATGGCTATAGAACTCCTCAGCACGACTCCTGTAAGATCACTGAAAACTAATTTGGCTAAATTGCCACTGGCTGTGTATGTTCTGGGTTTAAAATGTTCCTTTTCAGAGTGTACAAAGTAAGGTGGTATTTTAAGTTATTAAAAGTATGTTGAGCTGTAAGTACTGATTTATAGAATAAGAATCATGGAATGGTTTGGGTTGGAAGGGACCTTAAAGACTATCTAGTTGCAACCTCCTGCCATGGGCAAGGACACTTTTCACTAGACGAGGTTGCTCAGAGCCCCATCCTACCTAGCCTTGAACACTTCCAGCTTCTCTGGGAAACCTATTCCAAGATGTTGTAGATGGCCCAACTTAGGTTACAGATGTTCCAGCTGATTCTGGATTTTTTTTTACTGTTTACACAGATCTCTTGTCGAAGCCCCCAACATGAAATCTGTAGTTGTTGTTCATGTTGTTTACTTGCTGCTAAAAGAGTCTTGTGCATGAAAAAACATGGACTGTGATGTTTTTTCTTGTTATTTGCATATGGGCAGGACAACTCACAGGCAACTGGAACAATGTGAAAAGAAAGGAACCTTGAAATCAAGACATGATTTCCTTACAGGTCTCTTGATTTACCTTCAACATGAATAACTAGATAAATCCTCTTTCATGGTGGTGAAAGACCATGGAAAGTTAATTAAATTATCTTGACCTTAGCTGATTTTTCAGTCATCTGACTGGATCTGCAAGTCTCTCCCAGTGCTCGTTTTCTTGCCACTGGAGACCCTGTCAGCATATGCTCCCTGGTATCCCCCAGTACTTCTAAAAGTAACACACATTAAGTACACTGAGCAGTTTTGTCTCTGTTTACAGAGATGTATAGAGAACCTGAGTAATTATAACTTACTGCCCTTCAAAGGCTATATAATCGTGATAAAATACATTTTATATACCAGCTTGGCTTCCTACACCATAGCTCAGTCTGTCCTATCTTGGCAAACCCCTCCATCATATAAGACGTATGAATCATGAACAGGGACTGAAATGCATGTCTTGGGCAGAGGATGATTAATACTGGAGATTCAGACCTTGAGATTTATATGTGTTAGGGAAGGAGAATACACAAATAACTTCACCTCTATCTCCTAGCCACTACAGCGTAGATGCTTCAATATTCTGTTTAAATTACTTGAACAATGTGACTTCCAACACTTCTTTTGGGAGATTATCTCTGAGTAATCTCCAGCATGGATTATTTCTTGATATGCAGCTCAAACACTCCTTTGCTCCTCTTTATCCTATAATTACCAGTTATTACCATTAGTCCATTTTAAGCAGCCTGATCACACTGGCCCACAGCCTCCCCATCACTGCTTGAACTGACAGTGTTTGCTTCAGGTATACAGCTTTCCTTTTTGCCTTTTTAAGGCTCCCAAGGAAACACAGAAGTGACAGTAGCCCTCACTTCACCTATGCTGTCTGCAAACCCCAGTAAAGAGCTCAGGAGTCATACTGTCTCCACCAAGATGTCTGTGGTGTCACCAATTCTGAGGGCTACTTCTCCTTCTCACACTGTTTACCTTGGACTGAAAGGGACCTTTAAAGGTCATGTAGTCCAACATCTTGCAATAAGCAGGGACATCAAGTAGATCATGTTGTGCAGAATTCCTTCTGTCCCTTTGAATGGTTTCTCTAAACAGATTCTTGCCTCTGCCATTGCCTCTTTCTCATTTAATTAAGCTATCTGGAGGTTCACAGTAGGGACTTAACCCATCAGGACTTCAAAGATCTAGAGTAGACTAGAACTAGGTTGTGTCTAACCAGAATACACAGTGAATAAATATATTGGGCTCATGCATTCTGAGTATTTCTTTGAAATAGCTACTTTGGTCCAGTCCCTATTCACAGTGCCTGTGCTGGATCAAGGATCCTATGGAATTACAGTAGAGCTACCACACAAGATCAGATGGAAGTGTCTAGTCTGTTTTTCTATCTCCAGTAACCTCCAGTAACAAGCAAACACATTTACCTAGGGAGCAGTTTAGCAAACAAAGGACAAGAATGCATTGATACCTACTGCCATCTGACCTGATAAGTCAGCAACTTACATAGGCAAAGGTTGTCTCAAACCATTTTATTTAAGAGCCAGGAGTGGAAATATATCTTCTGCATGTGCCACTGCCAGTTTCAAAATATAATAATATGAGCTTTTAAAGGAAGTACTAGCACTTTTTCAAGTGATGACTCTCTGCTTTATAAAAACGGATTTAGCTTCTAAGAGTTAAATTCCCCCATTACCTGCTTAGCACTTCTTGCTTGGCTGCCACCTGCCTCTGCTTGCCCCACATGCAGCACCTTTGCTAACATATCCTTGTTTGTGCATGTTTGCTCACACACTCTTGCACCTTTGCTCTTGCACCTTCTCTCAGCTTGTGTTATCTTGTTCACTGACCTTTTCTCATTCATCTTCGCTTGTGCACCCTTGTGATAAGTGATAGGACAAGAGGAACAGCCTCAAGTTGTGCCAGAGGGGGTTTAGGTTGGATATGAGGAAAAATATCTTCACCAAAAGGCATTCCCACGCATTGGAACATGCTGCCCAGGGAAGTGGTTGAGTCACCACCTTGGAGGTGTTTAAAAGACTGGCTCTTAGAAACATGGTTTAGTGGTGGACTTGGCAATGCTGAGTTAATGGTTTGATCTGAAATGTCTTTTCCAACCTAAACAGTTCTGAGATTCTGTTCCTACACCTTTGCTCACACAGACTTGCTTTCTTCCACAGCAGCCTCAGCTACCTGATCCTGGGGCCTCCCTACATCTTCTGTCATAGTAAAGGAAGAAAAACATCAAATTATTAATTTCCCCTCAGTTCTCTAAATTCTCCCTTCCTTGTCTTCCTGATTTCTCTGTGGCCATTGCATTGATTTGAGTTTCTTTTGTGGCTTTTTTCAGCTTTATTGCTTATGAAAACAAGTCATACACAATCAGGCTGCCAGTGCCTGTCAGTTAGTGTGTCTCAAATCCCCAAACCCCCAGATATTTTTTGACCCTGTAGCTAATTTAAGCCAAATTTGACAGCAGAATAGATATCTTGAAGTTAATTAAGTGCCTGCAAGACTGTGAAAATAAATAGATAGGTGTAAAAAAGGGAAACTACAATAAAACCCTCCCTAAGCAAAATTCAGTGTTGTCCTTCGTCCTAATTAGACAGCAGAGAATCAGCATCTGAGGTAAGGTGGGACCCAAGGCCATAACCACTGTGCTGGGGGCAGAAAAATTAATTGTGAGAGCTCACTGTCTCAAGCACTGTTAGTCAAATGTGATGCATGAAAACTGCAGCTAGGTTTCTTATTTATGGCCTTGCACATGGAATGATTTATTTCAATAGAAGGCCTTGTCTCTCCTCTCTCATTCTCTGTTTCCAGTAACAAGAACATTAATAAATACAGTAAACCATAATAATACATTGGCTGGCTTACAGTGTGGCAAACACTGGTTGTATTGCAAAATGCCAGAATAGAAGATAAGTCAGGTTATTTTAAGGTATCTTTCCATCTGGGGTACTGATACAGCCTATCTTATCAGCCTGCCTGCAGACCTCAGAGTCTACGGTCCTTATCTTGGCAGTGTGCACTTTTGCAATACTGTTATCTCTATTATTCAGAAAGAAAATTGAGTTAAATGGGGGTAAATTACTAGTTCACAGTTGCACAGGACCTTTTTTGGTATGCATCTACTTTTCTTTTTTTTTTTTTTATCTCCTCCCCCCTAAAGATGCATGTCCTGTGCCATTCACTCTCCTTCCTTTCCATTGCCTCCAGAAGCTGAATGGACCATGAGAAGCAGTGTGTATTCTTCCTAGATTTCTTCCTTATATGATTCATAGTTCGCGTGTAACAATTTCTGAATTTCCCCTGCCCTTTGATCTGAAATGTTTCCTGCAGCTGGCAGGCTCCTACAGCTGGACCTCGGGGCTGTTGCCTTCTTGTATCCCCAAAATGCAGCTCCATGGGACACAAGTCTTCATGAGTCTTCAGTTGCAATCATACATCTCTATCCCCCTTCCTCTCTAGATCCACCTCATGAACACACTAAATCTGTCTGTTTATTCCCCACGTGATTAGCTGTGCCAGTGCCTCACTACCCTCACAGGAAAGAACTCCTAATATCTCAATCTCTTCTCTTTCAGTTTAAAGCCATTCCCCCTTGTCCTATCCCTACAGGCCCTTGTCAAAAGCCCCTCTCCAGATTTCTTGTCAGCTCCTTTAGGCACTGGAAGCTGCTCTAAGGTGTCCTCAGAGACTTCTCAGGATGAGCAATCCCAGCTCTTTCAGCCTGTCTCCATAGCAGAGGAGTTCCAGACTTTAAAGCATCTTATTGACCTCCTCTGGATTCACTCCAACAGCTCCACATCATTTTTATGTTAGGGGCCGCAGAGCTGGACACAGTGCTGCAGATGAAGTCTCACAAAAGCAGAGTAGAAGGGGAGAATCACCTCTCTTTTCCATTCCTGTTTCAAGAGCAGGTTTGGATTAGCTTCCACACATGAAGCTGGCTTTGCTTCTTCCTCACTCATCTTTTGTCTCACTTCCATCAGGTGTTGTCTTCAACAGGCAGCATTTGTGTGGGACCACTCACTCTGCTGAACACAAGCCTTGTTCCTGGCTTAGTGCTTGCAATGAGACGACACAGACCTTCTCTCATCCAGAAAGTAAATTTTTCTTGAGGCTAAGACAGGGTGTGATTTTATAATCCAGATCTGTTGCTTTGATGTGTGTCTGGAAAAGATATAGTCTGGAGTCTGGAACAGGCTGCCAGCACAACATTTCCAGAAACAGGTCTACACAAACGCTCATGTGAAGGGAAGACTCATGTCTTGACCCATCTGGACCATGGGTTTACAAGCACACCAGTAGGTAGCAGTGTAGGTTGGTACATACAGAGCAGATAGCACACCTTTTCCCTCTTGATAGCAGGTATTTTGTTTGAAGGCTGTGGCCCTGTGTCATGGCCTCATGGTTCTCACAGTCATTGAATCCCTGAGACAGAAGAAGGTTGTGCTTCCCAGGGAGCTGGTGGTGCTGGAGGAGCATGGAGCAAGAGGAAAGCTACAAGGGACCCTACAGCATCTGTACCAACTGGGACATGTTTGAGTTTGCATGGGCAGGTGAGCAGGATGGTGAGCATTCGCCGTATGACCTGGGTCCGGTCTGGGAGCCCTGCTCTGTCTGCTCTGTCAGGGGCCAGCGTAGGCACCCAGACACAGCTGATGGCAGGGGAAGATGCAGCACAGAGCTCAGGCTGTAGAGAGCCAGCACTAGTCTCCTGAGGCAAGGATGTGCAATGGGCAGGGCTGCACTCAGTGCTCCCTGGTGCAGGTCCTCCTGCAACAGGTGGTTGAACTGCGAGATGCTGTCAATAGGCGGAAAGATGTCAGGGAAGCTGAGAGGAAACAGCACTGCTTGTTCCAGGACCAAACTGTGTAGAGGCCTCAGGCATCCCCTGTAGGCCATGGAGTAAAAGAGAAGGCCGCTAACTCAGGAAGCTGGGAAATCGTAACAAAAAAAAAAAAAAACAAAAAAAAAAAAACAAAACAAAAAAAAAACAAAAAAAAAAGGAGGAAAAGGACAATTAAAAGTAAGGGACTTCCTCCTAAATCTGTTGTCTCCACCCAGAAGCACCTTACAGTTCTTCAGGGGGCTGATGAGGAAACACACTCCCACCAGGAAAAACTGGCTGATGCGCTGGTAAGGAATATCACTACTGGTGCTCCCAGGAAAAAGCAGTGGGTTGTAGTGGTGCAAGACTCTGAAAGGAGCAGAAGCACCCATCTGTCGGCCTAACCCAGTCTCAAGGGAGGTGTGTTGCATACCAGGCGCACGGATCAGGGATGTTGCAAAAGGACTGCCTGCTCTAGTCAGTCCCACTGACTATTACCCACTTCTAGTGATCCATGTGGGAGCTACTGATATCAGTAACAGTAGCATGGAGAACATAAAGAAGGACTACAGAGCTCTGAGAGAGGTGGTTAGGGGCTCTGGAGTTCAGATTGTCTTTTTGTCAACTCTCCAGGATGCAGGGCAGGACCTTAAGAAGGCCAGGAGGATTGGCCAGGTTAATAAATGGTTAGAAGGATGGTGCTATAATCAGGGGTTTGGATACCTTGAACATGGAACTCAGTTTAGTGGACCAGGACTACTGGGGGCTGGAGGAGCTGGTCTGACAAAGTAGGGAAAGAGTGGATTTGGTAGGAGGCTTGCCAGACTGGTCAAGGATGCTTTAAACTAGATGTGTTGGGGGAAGGGGGCATCATTCCATCCCAGCACATCCTGTCAGTTGCCAGCACCTATAATAAACATTCAGAGCAATGTAGAGATAT
>JASSUY010011602.1:0-72483 GCA_032466535.1 Forpus xanthops | reverse complement strand
ACTGTAAGGGTGGTGAGGCACTGGAATGGGTTGCCCAGGGAAGTTGTGAATGCTCCATTGCTGGTGATGTTCAAGGCTGGGTTGGACATAGCCTTGGGTGGCATGGTTCAGTGGGAGGTGTCCCTGCCCATGGCAGGGGGGTTGGAACTGGATGATCATAAGGTCCTTTCCAACCCTAACTATTCTATGATTCTATGATTCTATGATTTAAGCTAAACTGAAGCAAGTGGTCTTACTCTGAAATAAGTATGAATTCAAAAGTACTTATACAAATTTAGTTAACATTCATTTGTTGTTACCTCGACGTTTTGTAATTTAGCAATGAAGTAAACACGTGTGTTTTGAACTGCCGAATTCTGTTATTGCTACAGAGTTTCATGTAAAGAGTAGATTATTGTCTTTATAATGTGATCTTTTACACATTGCACATTCTGCAAAGTTTTCTTTGTAATTCTAGTCTAATTTCTACCCTCATTTCTCCAAATCAGGGTTGTAAAATCAAATTCAGTGCTACAATGTGCCAACAGTGAGCTTTGGCCTCCAAGATGAAATATCCTAGTGAGTGTTTGTCGTGGTTTAAGCCCAGCCATAACTGAAAAAAACACCGTCTCTCTCTCATTCTCCTCCCCTTTTCCGTCCCCCCGCTGCGAGGGATGGGGAGGAGAATCTAGAGAATGTAACTCCCATGGGTTGAGATAAGAACAGTCCAGTAACAAAGGTATAAGACAAACCACTGCTGCTACCACCAATAACAATAATGATAAGGGAAATAACAAGGGAAGAGAATACAACTGCTCACCATCTGCCAACTGATACCCGGCCCAACAGAGCTGTGACCAGGTGGCTGCCCCCAGTTTATAGTGGGCACGACGTGCTGTGGTATGCAGAACCTCTTTGGTCAGTTTGGGTCAGGTGTCCTCTCTGCTGCCTCCCGGCTTCCCCTCCTCCCTGGCAGACCATGAGACTCAGGAAGTCGTTGGTCAGAGTAAATATTACTGAGCAGCAACTGAAAACACTGTGTTATCAGCGTTGTTCCCAGGCTGAAAGTCAAAACCACAGCACTGCACCAGCTACCAAGGAGGAGAAAAATGACTGTTACTGCTGAACCCAGGACAGTGTTATTGGATCTTTCTGTGGCTGGAGAATTTTGCTTTCATAAACCAGCAGCAGATGTAACCAGAATCTGAAACCAGTGGGGTGAGAGTAACTGAAAATACTTAAAATTGACCAGTAGGTAGCAGTCCTGACACTGGTACCTGACACTGGTACCTGAAATCATGAGGGCACAGTGGTCAGTTTATGTACCTCTCTGCCACAAGTATCTAAGTGCCTCACTCTATAAAATTTTGGAATAACCACCCCTTTATGACTTACACCTGGTTATAATGTAAAGGATTGATTAGGCCTTGAATCTTACAAGGAGAGTAGACAGCATTTAAAATATACAAAATATATAGCCTGGCAATATATTTTTCATAAGATGAGCAAACATGTTCTCCTGGAAAGACAAGCTGGCAAACAAGGCTGCACTCAAGGCAGTAAATAAGGGGTCTCTGGCTATAGCTGCGCACGTTCACATCCTCCAGGGCATGTGGCTCCTCTTTGGAGCCAGGGGTGAATTGCAAGAATGAATAGTAACTCTTCCTACCATGCTTGATTTGTATATATTCTTTTGGTCTCCTGTCGAAGGATCAGAAGGAAAATAGCCCACTGTCCACGATGCCCTCTATTTGGCAAGTTTATGTTAACATTGCTTGGTGTTCACAAGTGGGGCAGAAAAACCTGACAATTTTGTGTTGCTAATAAACAAGCTTTTTTGTAAGTGAAATGTTCTTGCATTATATTCAGAGATCCAATTCAGAGAAATACACTTGCATGTAGGAAACAGCAGAGGTTTCACGTAAATCTGAGCTGAAATGTTGGATACTTTATGCATATACATCATTAAAAAAAATTACTGAGAGGAATAAAATTAACTCTCATAAGCATGTCTGGAGGTAATGCTTCCAGTAGTGTGAACCAGTTAATTCAGGCTCCTGGGGAGAGGGTCATAATGAGGTGGACAAAACTATGATGATGACATAAAAGTTGATTAGAATATCTGAAACATGCTCTTGGTTATCAATAAGATTAGTCTGAGGGGACATTTTCCTTGCATTCAGTGCTGAGTTTAATTGTGTACATCACATTCATTTGGAAAGATTTGATGTTTTAATTATTTTTTATGTATCATACTTCTGTAGATGTAAATTCTTTCTGCATGCTTTGCATTTTAATATTGTGGTGGTAGGAAAATAGGTATGTGGGACAAGCTATTGTGCTGTCAGAAGTCTGTGGAGTGGGACATTAAGGTAACCATGCGGATTTATGTAGCCTGTGTTACATTGGGGGCTGTCCAGCTCAAGGGGAAAATCAAACTTACTTTGACTCCTGTAGCTGTGGACCTGAGTGAAAACTGATATGATGGCTGCCACCAAGGGAAGTAACCTTTTATGTATAAAACCACGGAGGAAAGCGGACTTCAATCTGAGCACTTCAGAGTCACCACGATCGGAAAAGGAGGGGTGTTAGTCTTGCCCATTTGTGGGTTAGAAGCTGCCAAGCGTACATGCATGTCTTGGGATGAGTGTCCAACTCTTAGCAATTACTGCTAAGTATACTGCTCAGTAGGTGAACACTTCCACATTTCCTTCACTGTGGAAGTGAGCTATATTGCTGTATTGAATTCTTCATAGTTCTGCTTGTATTTTTGCCCTTAGCATTCAAAAAGACTGCATAAAATTACCTGAGGCAAATTCCTTCCTTGGTGTTTTTTCATTTAGCTCTAGGAGAGCCAGTGAAAGAGAGAAGTGAGTTTTCTGAACCATGCTAAAAACGTACCATAACGAACCTTGGGGGGCTGGAGAAAAGAAGTTTTGATTTGACATGGGAACATAATATTGGGTGGTTGCACTCAGTTGTTTTGTGGATGTTTTTATGAGCTATGGTGCTCAATTAAATGCTGTCACTATATCTGAGTTCATTCTTTGTCATCAAAGAAAATCCATTAACTGCTGTAGGTTAATAAGTTTATTTTCTAGCTTGTTTGGTCATGTAAATTTGATGATTAGAATATCTTATTTCACCTAGAAGGTACTGTCAGGGTTTACAGTTGGAGAAATACTGAAAAAAAAAAGGGTGTATAAAAGAAGAGGAATGTTTTAGTGTGTCATTTTCAGTTTTATGTATCTATGTGTGCGTGTGTACCTTTATACCATGTTTGTAATTCCAATGATCTATCCCCTAGCAGTCCATGTCCTTTGTTTTCTACAGTAAAATTATAACACTTCTTTCTGATTTCTTTTACATCTTTGGGTCATCAGAAATTAGTAGTTTTATATTTGGAAGGTCATCAGATATTTCCCATGAGAGAAATTTTGGCTATTTACATATGCTTTTATTTGGTTTATTTTTGTTAAAACAGGCTTTACTGAGCTGGGCTCACTCAGCAAATTCTTACCTGATATTTGAGCAGTTAAGTGCCCTTGCGTGTATTGTTCAGGTTTCAACACATGACACTTGCAGAGGTCTCTGGCCCCCCAGACCCACTTCTGTCATCTGGTGTGTCTGCCCTGAAGAGGCTCTGTGCCCTGCTGTCATCCCCTTGAACACAAGGGCTCATTATGGGTGCACTAGGCATGGAGGGCACCCTGCATGGGGTCAGTCCCACTGGGCTTGTGACAATGTCAAAATTTGTTTAGAAACTCCCTGAAAGCATGAGCCTGAGGCTCAGGGCCAAGGACAGAGGACAGGTCTCATCCAGAGGAATGAGCCAGCCAATATGCTGAGAAAAACCCAGGCAGGATTTGACACTTTTGGAAGCAATAACTGACATGTAGTTCATAAAAAACTCAGTGTTGGTTTAACAGTAGACAGTCATCTGAGACTTGCCTTGCCTTTGAAACTCCGGCTCGCTCCACCTGGGCTTCTCGGAAATGCATGCATTGCACTGCTGGCACCCAACAGATGAGATCTGAGGTTTCTTTTGTTTTATAGGGCTTCTTTTTGATTTATGTTTCGTAGAATTAATGCTATTGCTGTTTGTAGCTTCAGCTGTGTCAGTGGAGGAGCCCATCTGAACCCAGACTGCTGCTGGCTCTGTAATAAAATGAGAAAAAAAATTAAATTAGCCTTTCATTTCATAGCCAAAAACTTTGAAATGTGTTGTTTTGTTTTGGTTTTTTGTTTGTTTTTGTAATTGTGACATTTTACCTCACTGCAAAAGCTTTACAGTTATTATGCCTTGATTCTCCTACTTCAGATTGTATGCTTTGCAGGGAAGGGAACTGTCAGGTTTTTATTTGTTTTTTAAGCACTCTGTACACCTTGAGTCTAGTTTAAATAATGTTAATAATAAACAGAAATATGCCATTTGACCCAGATGACTTTTCTTTATTATTATTGTACCTAAAGGGCTGCATATCCATTTTGTACATTGAACATATGGGAAATGGTGTTATTTTTTCTCATTGTTTGGTGGTTTAATGTTGGTTTTGTTTCTCAATAAATCTGTAGAGTCCCTGTAGGCTTTTTCTTTTTGGATTGCTTTAAAATAGTTTCTAAGTATGTAGTCATTTGTTACAGAATAACATTTGCTTAATTTGTAAAGGTGGGTGCCTGAGGATTCCCATTTCTGCATACTGGTGGATGAGTGAGACTCTGAGTCACAAATATCCACTTCAGTGTCACTTGAGTGTTGAAATAGGGACAGAACATCATAATTTAGGTACTCAACTTTTGGAAGACAGCTTGGATGAGGCTCAATCTGTCCTAACTCTTGTCCGGCAACACCACTGTAATGGATGACATAGTGAGTAATGTCAGTCAAAAGGTGTTTTACTTCCTTTGTATAGTATGACGCTTCCATAGAGGCCTGGACCCATAGCTCCACACTGTACTTTCAGACTTCCATTTGCTGGGTTTTTTTTTTGTCTGTTTGGATCTGTTTGGTGGATGTCACTGCATTAGTGATGCAGTACTTTGCTTCTGTCTCTCTTGATTTTGCTTTACCTTCCCAACTCAGCTGGAGTTAATCTCCCTTGCTTCTTCAGGAAATGTACATCCTCAGCTGGCCTCAAAATTGTAATGTATGCAGGTAAGATGAAAACTTATTTTCCTCTGTAGGGAATCATATTTAATGAAGTTTGTGGTTAAGATTCAGCAAGGCATGCAAACAACGCGTAACATGCAGCTGCAGTGCTAAGTGCTACAAGTCTCTTTTGAAAGGCTATTTCAACGCTTATTTTGTCAAGTTGTTCTAATCCTGCCAAATGCTGAGCGGTTTTTGAAGCTTACATGTCTCCTATTGATATTAATGAGAGATTGTGGTACACTGTGTAGTGAAAAACTGGTTTATAATGCCCAGAGACACTGTGAATCAATTACAAGTAAATCAGAACAAAAATATATGTGGTAACTAAGAACAAACCTCTCTATTAAGCACCACATTGTCTTCAGAGATCTTTCCAAAGCTTCTGAAACACAGAAAATATAATTTGTTACAACCCAAATAAGACTTCAGCTTCATAAAGGTGCCTTTTTTTCCAGCAGTGCTTTGAATCAAGTTGATTCTTGAAAGTTTGCTTGCAATTTTACTCCAGCATTTATGCTGGATTGCCTAATGGCAGGCAGTCTATTCCACTTTATTTTCATCTGCTACAGATTCTTAACCTGGATTGTGGTCAATTTAATTTACTGCTGAGTCCAGAAATTGTTGAGACCTGTGGGATGTAGGTTAGAGAGGATGTGTTTATGATACCATGTGCCAAATTCTATGACATATATTTATAGTTAGGTATATTATATATGGTGATTAGAAATATTAGCATTGTCTAAATTCAGTGTTGGATTCCTGATCTCATTTTTGCAGGTCCAAAAACTTAAAGAGAATAGGATTAAAATGCTTTTGTGGCCCCAGTAACATTTCGTACGTGTATGTTGATGCATGGCTCTGGAAACCTGCACAATGCAAGGTTTCTTTTTTCATTGGTGTAAGTCCTTTTGTTGCCATCAAAGCCAAAGTTTCTCTTCCCAAGTGCTTACTTATCATTCCAACCCTACAAGTCTTGTTACCACGATTACTCATTGTTAGCAGCAGTGTTAACCACATTTGCTTCTATATCTCTATTATAAAAACTATTTCTCTTTCCCTTGTTTCCACTAACTTTGCTAGCAGATGCCACTCTGTTTTGAATGGCTGTCTTAGTCAGACTGAACATATTTGATCTCTAAAGCTTTTCAATTCTGTTGTAATTCTGCAATTTAAATGGGAGGCAATGAGAGTTCAGAGCCCTATTATTTCAAGTTTATATGCAGTAGTACATGCTTCTAATGTTTGAAAAGCTTTAGGAGCTCAGATGTAAAATGAACAAAATAACTCATAACGCTTGGTTGGGGGTGTTCATACAATGTCAAAGCCACCTTCCAACTCCATCCCAAACTGCAGGAAGCACCCTTTCAAAGGTACAGGCTTGGCGACGTGTAGGTGCTCCCTTAATCTGCGTTTTCAAAACCTGAGTTGTTTTCTAGTTTCTTTGCTGTGACAGGTCAATTGTATTGCATTCTTATACTTCAGTAACACAAAATAAAGCAATGTGACTTTGGGAACAAGATGTAGTGCTTCAGCACTGTGAGGTGCCAGCATAGGTATTTAAGAGACCAGCAAGTCCT
Organism: Forpus xanthops; assembly: GCA_032466535.1. Classification (NCBI taxonomy): domain Eukaryota; kingdom Metazoa; phylum Chordata; class Aves; order Psittaciformes; family Psittacidae; genus Forpus; species Forpus xanthops. The sequence continues at coordinate 65,775 of JASSUY010011602.1, read as the reverse complement.
GACAAGCAATGCTATTGCCCCTTCAGTTAAAAATAGCTAAACTTTATTCTTATGCAACAGGGTGTTATAAATTATTGCACAAAATAGAACTTGGACTGAATTATTAAGTGGTGAATGCAGTGTATTGAAGTCCAGGAGTTTAGATGAGGTTAGGCACTGAACTCTTTTCAGAGATTTCCATAGGATGTTTCACCTACCACAGTGGGAGTTGGATGTCAGAATCCATGGGGTCAAATTTTAGGTTAGTTCTGTTTCTCCATAACAATATTAAATAATACAAAACGTGATAAACTCACAGTGGAAATCTTGAAGTAAAACAGTTATGGCTACTTGTCAGCTGGCTTTGTAAGAAGCACCTAGAGATTAGTATTATACTTTTAAATGCAATAAAACTTTCACTCTATTGACTAAATACTATGTGGTGCAATAAAAAGCTACAAAAGGGTTACCTGTGAAAGTGGGGGAGAACTACAGGGCAAATTTCTTGGACGGCTACACTTGAGTAATAAAGGCAGATGGAGCTAGACATGGTGTTGGTCTAATTTTCACAGTGCTGCTCTTCTCCTAACCTAAGAATCTCAAAGCTGCAGCTGGACTTCTCAGGGGTTTGGCTTTATATAGTGGCTGTGCCCTGATACCGGCTAGAGCTGAGTGTCAAATTATAGCTCTGTGTATACCTTTAGAGACAATATTCACTGAAACTTCTGTTATCCTCAGTAGGAGTTTTTCACTGAGTACAGGCCACAGATAGTGTTACGCAGCTGCAGGTTACTCTTTGAAGGCAGGAAGGAGGAGCTGATGACTGGAAGTTTTTGCTACAGGTCACTGGTGAATCCTCCCTTGTATGTGTGATCATTCATTTGGTGAGCTGCTGTCAGCTGTATTCATCGCAAGATTAATATTATAGGACAAATCGTGACTGAATTTAGACAGGGGTTAGAGAGAATCTTCCCTCTGTCTGCTCCTTGCATAATACCCAGGCAAGAGATGTGGAGCCCTGAGATACCCATGTGCTGTTTCACCTTACTGTGCTGGAGGGAAATGTATTTTTTACCAGCTCTGCTCATGTGTCTTTTTCCCAAGACACACATATAGCAAATTTGTGCCATGCTAACCCAATTCCAGCTCAAGTACGGGAAAGCTAAAATGACTCTACAATGCTGAAGGTCAAGCTCATTGCTCATTCACCCTCCTCTTGGCAAAAATTGAGCCTAAGTTGGAGGTGGAACTGGTGGATGTCTAGGTAAGTAACCCCCAGCTGCAGGTGAAGATATATGATGACCTTTTGAAAACATAAAATAGCATGAGCAGTGTCCTGCAGTTGACTTTATGCTGTCACCTCTGGTATGTTCCACTTGGTCATTGTTACTGTTCAGTGTTTATGTTGCTACAGAGAAAATCCAGATTTGTGGTCTGGCAGGAGAATAGTTTTTCTTAATGGTATAGGTCTTAATGACATAGGTAAGGCAAATAATCAGTTTCTCAATGAAAAAGATATTTGCTCTGATTCTATCTATTTCCTGTCCCTGTTGCTATAAGGTATATATAGAGAATTTTCAGAATGGATTTAATTTCAGAACACCGTTATTTTTTTGGTCCAACTGACAAGCAATTTGTGAAAACAATAAATTATCACATGACGCTTAGAAGGCATAGGCACAGATCAAGCATTTCAAAGAGTTCTCTTATTTAAAGAGATTGCTAAATTGTTAATGACTCTGGAAGTTTCGCGTACTATTATTTAAAAAGAAAAAACCTGTATGTGCAGTGTATTTAATGATTAATTAAAACTTTAAATCACTTACTGCATGCAACTGCTATAATATGGCTTGGGATTATGTGAATATATTTGTTTTGTCCTAGATTGAAAGTTGGATAAAATTATTAAACATATTACATTAGCTACATACCATAAATTTTGCACACATCGAGCAAGTGGTATATTTCCCTTTGTCTGTTCACATTAGTTAAGTAAATATGATCCCAGTTAGCTGAGGAGAATTACTTAACTTATGAGCTTATTTGAATGACACACGGGATGGGAGAGCTCTATTTTGTGGAATACCAAAAGCATTTGATCTTAAAAAAAAGTCTTGCCTATGGGTTTTGAATATAGATGTATTGAAAAAATGTATCCAAGGCTGGACTAGTTCCAGGAGCCACTATCTGAATCTGCGGAAGATACAGAAAATGCAAGGGCAGAAGTGCGTGCGTAGGTGCATGCAGAGTTCCCATTGCTGTCAAGTGTGTACCAGTGTATTCTTAAATTTAAGCTTGCACTTCACTGTCTGCTGAAAAGGGGTGCTGGCAGTCAAGGGAATGCCAAGTGGAGGCTTAGTGCTGGCTGTGCAGCTGTCCAGCACCATGGGGACCTTGCTGTGATGGAATTCATCTCTGCCTCATTAAGACAGCTGTGGAGATGTCCAAGGATCAGTCTTGACAAACACATTCAAGTTCATTTGTGAAGTACTTGGGATGTGGAAAGGGTCCTGACGTGGTGAATAATTACTTGGTCAAAGGTAATTTTACCAGCTAGGGTAAAAATAATGTCTTTCAACTCACAATGGAATGCATCTTATTTTCATTTACATCATCATTAAATGGATTTCTTAATTTCAAGTAGTTTTTTTTGCAGTCATTAGAGCAAGGTACCTGGTACACTCTTCCTGTCACACCACCCACAAACAAGAAGTATGTGCACACCAAATGTAGGCTGAATGGCAATAAGGGGTGTCTTAGAGCCTTGGCATTAATATTTCAAATGTTTTTGTTTTGTTGTCTTAATATTTTATTATCAGATTTCTACTCATTATGCATATGGCCCTATTCCCTCTGTGGATTGATGAAGTTATGTTGCAGTAAATTGAAAAAGAGAACTATACATACAGAATGATTTATTGTTAATGTGAAATTCAACATAAACCTGCAAATGCACTAGCAGACATCCCTAGCTATTTCAAAATTCATATTATGAGACAGACAATCAGATGCCCAACAAACAGAACATCTTGTACTCTATTAATCCTGCAGTGACAGATCCCTTGCATGCATTTAGCTTTCCAAATAATACAAACATATGTCACCATTTTGTTTTTATTGATTTTGGACTTTCAAACTACAGCTACAGCACAAGGCATTATGAAGACATTTATTGCAGAGTTTGCTTTGATTTGTTGTAGTCAATTGAAATTGTGTCAAAGTAAAGTCTTTAATATTAAATATGATGAATTCCCTTAGGCCTTGATCCTGCAGCATCATCCAGCTCAAGGTGACTCCTGCCACTGTAGCGCAGGAGCTCTGAGGGGGGGAGAGCATCCTAGGGCATTGTCCGGCATTGTCCAGCAGCCTACCAGTACAAGAAGCTATTATTCCTTTCACATCATATGAAATATTTCCATTCACAGCTGTATTAAACTCAGATATTTCCTTTTCTGCTGTTTAAATTATTTGAAGGCTGTTCCAGAATCTCTTTCTTTGGGACTTCCCCCTCTTCCTGCCCCCTAGTTTTTGCTTTAGTCAATATATTCATTCTGGGGGCAAAAATAACATTTTCAAGACATTTTTTTAAATGCCATATTTAAAGACAATAACCATTCCAATTCTTAGCTTGGAATTCTCTTTCATGCTTTGGAGAGCTGAATTAATATATTTGGATCCCTACTGGAGCTGGCTGACTCATGCATGCTGGCACTGTATTTGCCTATGCACTCAAGTCTTTCTCCTCCTCAGTCCTCTCTAGATTTTCCACCTTACAGCAAAGCCCTCATAGTTCTCAAATGCTTGATGTTCAGCTTTGAATGTTTAGGTCTTCTTGTGTGATACTCTGTTCCTCCTTTGCGTATTGATCAGATCTCCTAGCCTGATATCATCAGCTAATGATTTTTCATTAGCACACTCGCACTGGTAGCCTGAATCATGAATGAATATATTAAATAAGGAAAAACACTCAGAGCTATTATTGCAAGATTATTCTAGCTCTTTGTCTTACGGAAGTTTCTCAGTCAACAGGCACTTTCCATATAGCATTAAGCTGACAGATACGTAAACTGCACTCTCCTCTAGTAGCAGAGTCCTGCTCCCTAGGGGAAGACAGAATCTATATTCTCATTTTTTGAAGACTTCTAGAAGAGAGATGACTTTATGTACATCCTCTGCCGAGGTGGAGGGGTGTAGCTTGTGTTTGTTTGTGAAGGAAGTATAAAATGTGTGTTTCTACTTTTAGAAATCACTCTGAGAGCTGTGTTAAATAACAGAATTGTTTATCTATTGACCTAGGCCATGGCAGTATTCATTAAAGTTTATTTGTAGCCTCTCGGTGACTATAGTGAGAGCAAGCCTCTGGTGCTGCCCATAAACATGTATTTAAGTGGGGTGAGGTGTGAGTGACAGCAGCTTTTGACACTGATCCTATTCTCCTTGCCCTGGCAGCCTGGTGGCAGATTTCAATGGGAATGTGCTTGGAGTGAAGAATGTACCACTGAACCCTTCATTTCTGGCTAAAAAACCCAGTTTGATTCATACAATGCCAATGCAGTTATATATAATCCTATTGCTCATTGGCATTGGGCTATGCTGAACCTTGACTGTCTTTGGGAAGGCAAGGGTGGAAAGGGGTGACTCCTTCTGCCTTAAGGAAAAGGACAGCAGGGCAGCTTGTGCTTCAGGCTTACGAGGATTTTGCAGATGTGCTGTTGCTGCTAACTACTGCAAGAAGCTGCTTGTGGGTGAGAACAGGCTGCCCTCCTCTCTTGAGGCATTGGGTGATTCCTGTAATTTCCCTGAGTTTGCAGGTCCTGTGTCACCTTCCCCAGCATCATACTGCAGAGCTGGTCCCTAAGGAAAGGCCTCTAGGACATGCAGTGCATCAGCTTGTCCCCAGTCTGCAGCACTGGGTGGGATGTCTGCCCCCTGCTCTGGCATGCTGTGGCAGGCAGCAATTTATTTTGAAGTATGTAGTGACAGGGAGTATTGTCTGTCCTGGTGCTCTCACTGTCTCGCATTTGTGGAGGGCCAGGGAGACCTGGTCTAGCAGCTGATCTGCTTTGGTGTCTGTTCACGTCTATGGACGTGAGCCTGTGCAAAGTGCTGCTCTGGATTTTTGATTTTCCTTTTCCAAGCTGCCCCTGATTCCTGACATCTGTGAACTAATGAATTCCAGCATGTCCAGAGGTGGATTCCTACCCACATTGGCAGAGGTGAAGGTTATTTGAGCTGTCCCAAACAGCACAAGTCTGTTAATTGAGATAAAGGCATTACTTTTGTTGTTTGGGGTTTTTTGAGATATCTTGCTGCACTTCCAAGCAACATACTGAAGTGATATTTTGTTGATTGATGGAGGTTGGAAGAAATTCCTAGTATCTTGAAGGGAGATTGTTCCTGGTAGAACACCTTCATCCCACCTTCTGCAGACACTTTCACTCATACTTTTTGTAGTTAGTGAGTCACACCTTGATAAGATAAAACAGCCATCTGTTGCTGGGTATACCAGTTCTGATTTCATCCATCTGAAGATGAGAGATCCTTCTGGGCAGCACACAGTGGCTTTTTCCAAGAGCTCTCCATACTTCTATCAAATCATAGGATAAAACACACAAAAATTGTGGAAAAAGAGGTTATCAATTGTTTCTTCAAAAGCATATTCCCAGATAAGTTGGAAAAATATATGATTTTCATAATTCCGTGTTGCTTTTTGCGAAATGTGTGAGGGAGATTACTGGGAGTGGTATTCCTCAGTGTTATCCAATATTATTAATTGGTTGGATATTGAATGTTAATCAGTGTATGGACTTGATGATTTTAAAGGTCTTTTCCAACATAGTTGATTCTATATTTCTCTTCAAGCTGCTCAGGTTAATATCAATCTTTTTTTTATGATAGATTCCACTAAAGTGATTGAAAAGGCATCATTATTCACCTGGGACAGCAGATTCCTTTTATCTGAGTGTTTATTGGTTTGCCATTTAATCTAGTCATACCCAATTTTCCACAGCTCCAACGAAAAAAGATAACTGCTCCACAAAATACTTCATAATATGGAAGGTATTTACAAAATCCTGTTGCCAGCTACTGTTCACTTTGACAGAAGAATAAGGATGTTACTGTTTTCCAATTACAAATTACCTTCTGACCTAAGCAATGGTTGTAAATTAATCCGTTTTTTTTTGCTCTGAGATCCTGCAGTGTAAATATTAACAGAAGGTCTCTCGGAATTGTCCTGTTAGGATGCTGCATCTGTCATAATTTTAAGACAGTTCTGAAAGATATCAGTAAAAAAATGGATTTCTGATTTTGATTATTGGAAACCACATCAAAGTTGAAATCAAAGGCACACTGACAGAAAGTAAACCGAAAATAGAAATGAGCATTTGTGATGGATCACTTGAAAAGGCCAACATTATTTTCACCTTCCCACCTGGAGGAATAGGGCTGTAAGAAGCTCAGCAGGTATAAAACAACCAGCCTGGTTTAGTGTGAGTGTCAGAAATATTTCTGCTGTCATAAGTGTCAGCAGTCACAGAGAAAATCAGCCTGCAACTCAGGACTGGCTGATGTATGGAGAGGTTAGTAGTGAGGTTTTTTATAATCCATCTTCTAATTTATTAACAATGGTGAGAGCAGTGAAGGGAGTGAATGTATTCAAGTACAGCCGGAGGAATGTCAATTAAATCAAGTAATCAGAGAGGCAAAAGCTTCTGTGGGGTATCAGGGAACTGCAGTTGTAACACAAGAGAGCAATGAAAGCTGCTATGTAGGGTATGTTATGGGGCATAATTAGTGGGTTGACCCTGTCTGCCTGCCAAGTGCCCACCTAGCTGCTGGCTCAATCCCCTCAACAGAGAGGAAAGAAGATGGCAAAGGCAGGGACATTGCTTACCCATTGCTATCATGGGTAAAACAGACTTTACTTGGGGCAAATTAATTTATTGGCAATTAAAAATACACTTGGATCCCTGGCAGTGTTCAAGGCCAGACTGGAAAAAACCTTGGGTGATATAGCCTCGTGTGAGGCATCCCTGCCCATGTCAGGGGGTTGGAACTGGATGATCCTAAGGTCCTTTCCAACCGAAACCATTCTATGATTGTATGGTCAAAAACACAGATGAAAACTAGATCAGCTTCCTCCCATCCCATGCTTCTTCCCAGGCTCAACTTTCTTCGCTCCCAGCCCCTCTACCTCCCACAGCCCAGAGTGGTGCAGGGGTGGGAGGCTGCGGTCAGTCCATAATGCGTTCCCCCGCTCCAGTGTGGACCCTCCATGGCTGCAATTCCCGTTGGGAAAACCACCTCCATGGGGTTTGTCCATGGCTGCAGGGAAGCCTCATCTCCCCGTGCTCACCCTTCGGTGTCCCAGGGCTGTTCTCACACTTCTCCCCTCACTCCCGGCCCTGCACTGCCCTTTCCTAAACTCATGTCCCTGAGGCTACCCCAGTCCCCTGAACGGCCCAGTGCTGCCCTGTGTGGGGCTGCTGGAACCAGAGGGAACCGGAGAGAACCGGAGGGAACCGGCTGTGCCCGGCCGGGGCAGCCCCTCAGCTCCCTCACCCACCTCGCAGCCGTGCGGCAGTGCCAGAGCTCCCAGAACAGGTAGGTACACCAGGATCCGCTCCAATAATCCAGCATGATGGCTGTTCCGCAGGTGTGGTGTTCCCTCACAGGCACTTCCAGAGCTCTCCGTTTCCAAGCACTGTGCCCCATAGCTGTCGTTGATTTTGCCGGAGCCTGTACTCACCTGCTTTGTGTGTCCAGCCCCACAGATACACAACCGTCTGTCAGATGTTGCTTAAAATCTGGCTGCATCTCTGGTTTAGATAACAGTGGTACAAAAATAGGGTCCATGGTAGTGGTGGGATTCATTTTACCCATCTTTACCTGTCTGAGGGACAGTCGGAGCCCCCCAGTCTCTCTGGATTCCATGGAGAGACACAGGGACATGTCCTTCTGACCCTTTTCAGATGTCTGCTTTAGGACAAAATGAATCCCATCCTTGGCTATGTAACTGCTGCAAGGTCTGTCTATGATCAGCTGCCTTTTCATGGAAAGCAGTCTTTTGAAAGTCATGGTTTTTTTTGGGGGGAATATATCAACAGTGATGAATTTCTTACTGAACATCAGATCTTAACATTGCAAAATGTCAGTACTTGGTGATGCTCAGAGGAAAATACTGAGGAAAAAGAAGAGGAAAACCTCACAAAAAGGGGCTCGTTTTGAAATTCTGAAGGAAAAAAAACCCCAAAGCTAACTTTGAAAAGTTACTTTTCATGAAACCTCACTTTTAGCTTCGTGAATTATAAAATGCGTACCAGTCTGGTGCTCGTTTTGGTTCTCTTTCGGATGAGGATCTCGTACTGAGAGGATGGATAGATGGGTAAGGTGAAGTGCAGCAGGAAACCACCAGAGGCTTCAGGTGGAAGCCCAGCAGGTCAGGCTGCCTTGACGGTGCAGTTTTCCTCTCCATGTTCTTTGTACGTGTTTAGCAATGCAGATCTTGCACCACCAGTTTGTTCCACCTGATCCTGTGAGGTGTGAGAAGAGCAGATGAGCCTCGCTTGGTGTGTTATGTTTGTCATCTTCAAAGTGGTGCTTGATTGTGATAGAATTAGGACAGAAAAGCAAGGTAGGAGTTTAAAAAAGAAAAACTACTTTGATTATCTGTAAATGAACAAAATGCAACAGAGGCTCAGACACATCAGGTGTGTGTTTTAGAGGAGTGTCTGGTGACGGAACCGCATGGCTCATTACTTGAGTCAGGCAGCTGAAGCCTGAGGAAGCCCTTTGTAACAATTAGCACAGGAATATCTGCATGTTGGATGCATTTGTGTATGTTCTCTAGATCTTGTCCCTGTGTTGCATGAGACAGGCTTTATTTTACAGATGTTTTGTTTGTTCACACCAGTGTCACAACAACAGGTACAAACCAGCATGTTTACAAGACTTGCAAACATAACTCAGAGGGGTGAGAGCACCTCTGCTCATGCACAGCTGTCGATATTAAAGACATCCATTGCTTTCAATGGGAGCAGAATAATTCATTTTTATATTTGATAGTTGAGTGCTTTCTTTTTTATTCCTTGACTCTAAATTGCCTCTGTTTGAAAGATGCAAGGGCTCTTCCACTGACACTGGTAGAAGGGCAGTGAAAGATAGCCTGTTGTGGCATTTATTTTCCCTCTTTGATGTTGCAAGCTTTCAGAGTATTTATGTATGGTGTTCTATTCCTATGGGGAAGCATTCAGATATGTGATTTTAAACCACACTCAGCCAAATTTTGGCATTCACTCAAACATAAATTTGTCATAGTTTCATAATGCTTGTTAATGAGGAACATCAAAAATTAATGCTCATTAGGGTGCTCATTAATATGCATAGTAGTCTCAATTTTGACTTAATTAAGTGAAGCAGCACTTCATAGTGGTGTTGAGTCACTGCAGTAAAGAGAAATCCAAACCTATGCCGCAGCAATAGGGTGGAGCAAGGCTCCCTTTGGACAACATTACCCCTCAGTTTGTTAAGGGGCATTGCTCATCTGCTGCTCTCTTGCTTCCTGACAGCTAACAAGAGCTGCTGCTGTAGAGCTACTGTTGACATTTGTTATTCAATGCCGTTGCTACTGGCATTCCTCAGAGCTTTCTGAATACAGTGCACTATGCAGAAGTAGTTATCAGATAGATTTGTTGATGTATGTGCCTGCCCTCACATGTCTTTGATAAAGATTATTTCTGGGGAGGCTGTGGGGGTTTCTCTTCGTTACAAAGGTCTTACAGGTCCTGAAATCCATAATATGGGTTTAAATCAGCATTGTCAAAAGTATAGTTGTGAATATTGATCCAACTGGCACATGTAATGAAACGTGCATTAAGCAGCTGCTGGTAGCCCTACATTAACCCTAGCTGAGCTCAGCTGGGTATATCAGTTTGAAGCAGCCTGTGTGAAGTCCACTGGGCTCTTGCTCAGTTCTGCTACCTGACTGGAATAGGTTCAACACATCTAAATGCAGTGCAGAGAATGGTAGGACTTCTGCATCCTTGGAGTGTTAATTAATTGAACAAATGCCATTAATGCCTTAGCACTCAAGCAGGGGGAATTCAAAAGTAATTAAAACAAAAGGAGAAAAAAAAGGAAAATGCCCACTTGGGGATGTGACCTTGTCAAGCAGTTTTAATGCTCACCCAGCACAACAACCAAGAGTTTCCTGGCTCTGTGTCCCCACCTCTGCCTCCGTGCTCACCCTGCATCCTATCTCTTCTCCTGCCATGGAAGCATTGGCCATGAAGTGGCCATAGCTCTCACCCAGCTATCCTGGGGCAGCTGTTGCTGCCCAGAGCGAAGGAGAAGGAGAGCTGAGAGTAGTCAGGCTGTGAGCTGACAAGATGTGAGGAACAGATAAAACTGGGACCAAGGTAGAGCTGAGACTGACATGAGTAAAGGACCAATTTAGATTAAGAGATCCCGAGTTAATGCAGCTGGGGCAGATCTTTGTGGCGGCAGAGGGTACCCCATCAGACCCAGATCCAGAACAGGTTCTCCGTCCCTGTAAGAAGCACCTAGTGCAGTGACAACTGCTGGATAAATAAAAGCTTTTTCTTGGACATTGCTTCATCACCTTTGTAATTTGATTCAAAGGCAAAAGGTGCTTTCCCTACCAGTCCACTTTAGTTGATAAACAGGCTAAGAGAGGAGCAGAGACTATCTCTGCATTTTCAGAGCAAGTCAGCACAAAGTTATTTTGCACAGAGGATTGCGTGATTTTGATTCACTGCGTGAGCTCATGAGGTTCTTATGCTCTGATTCCACCAGTGTGGTGCACTTTCCCATTTTTAATAGTCAGGACTCAAAGAAAGCAACATGCGTACAGGCACAGTAATTAATTCAGGCTTTGTTATTGGGATACTCTTTATTCATCCACTTTCACTTGCTTTTAAATTCCCTTTCATTGTGTTTCAGGAGCTGATTAAACAACACTGATATTAAAGGTGCTGGTGGAAGTTACATGCTTCTGTAGAAGCTATGGAAAGGCTGGCCAGAAAATACAGCTAAAAATGGCCCTGCAACCCCAGGGGAGCAAAAGTAGAACTGAATTTTCAAACAGTGATCAAATACCCCCTATCACCTGGCCAACTGCAAAACCAACAAACCACACAGCTCAGGTGAACACGTTATTATTCTATTATTCTATTATTAGATTGCAGTTTCAACACAAAGTGAACATGTCCTATGAAATTTTGGAATACGTGTGATTCATGGAATTCAGTAGCTCTTCTTTTTACTGTCTGTCCTTTAATCTAGAATCAGTCCATTTAGAAGGAAGAACATGGTGGGGTTTGGAGGGGAATCAATATCAGGTAGCCTGAATGCTTTCAAGCAGGAATAGTATTCCTCCAAAAAGACCAAGTAGGTGTGTGATGGTTGAAGAGTCAGTGTCTTCTGCATGCACTGACCTTGATGAGCATGGCCTTTCTATACCAAGACGCATTCAATATGGCACAGCTCACCTTCTGCCTGTTAGCAAGTGGTAAAGCGTGAATCTGCCTGAAAAATGCTGCAGTTCTGCTCCTTGAAAATTTGATCACTTTATTTAGACAGAGAAGCAGCATCTTTTCACGTTCTCTGGGCAACATTTTCTTCTGTTTTTACATTTCAAAGTGACTAATGAGGAAAAAGGGATGCAAAGAACTCTGTGTAGAGCTGTAGAACAGATTTTGTTTGTGCCTCACTGCACCATGTGCATGATGTGTTTGGACATTCCTCTCCACTGGCTCTCCACTTTCCTTGTTCATCAGGTTTGTGCCCCACCGATCATTTCTGTGATGGGAGATTGCAAGGGAGGAGAGAGACTATGGAACTGTGTAGTAGCTCTGCAGCTGATATTTCCAGCTAATCAGCAGGATGCTTTCAGCAGCATGGGAGTCAGGCCTTTGCATGGGTGCAGACTACACATACCTCCACAGGTGTGGCGCAGGGCTCAGTGCATGGAGACTCATATATTAACAGGAAAAAGTTGAGACATCTGAGAAACAAGAACTAGAAACTTGGATATTTTTGCAGTTCTGAAGAGATGCCTGTCTTCAAACAAATATGACTCTGGGGTGTGTGTGTGTGTCATACTCAACCCTGGTGTGGGGTTGAGCAAAACTATTCCTCCTGACCAGTTTTTCATGCAGTATAGGCAGGTCAGAGAAGTGGTAAAATTTTCACCTCTTTATTTCAATCGGAACTGTTTTTGTCTAAAGAACTTACCTTTAAATAGGTATTTGTGGTGATTTCCTTTCTGATTTCTAGTTCTGACACTTCACTGTCCCTACAAGGTACCAGTACATCCCCTTTCAGGAAGGATGTATCCTGGGCACATACATGTCAGTGGCTTGATACAAGTTATGCAGGCAATTGTGATCTAGAGATTTGCAGCTGAAAGTGCTGTGTTGCATGACTTTCACAGCTCTCCAGATTCAGATGGAAGATGTGTGGCCATTACCACCTTCTCCCAGTCCAGCCCTGCATGAAAGTGCTAAAAGCAGACATTTGAGCTATTTGTTTTTCTGCTGATATAAGAAAATCTTACTAGTTTTTCTCCCAGTGAAGGCATATGCAGCAGCTTTGCATGCAAACAACAGTTACTGGCAGGATAAAGAACTTGAGTTTAATATTGATTTTAAGTCAGGGAATCTTCTCCGTCTGAGTACTTGTAGGACTTTCTGAATACAATAATATATAAGGAATGACATCAACTCTTGACATCTAATGTGCCAGAATTCCCTTTCAGCCTCTTTTCATTAAATGTGATTCCTCTAACAGGGTTTTTCTTCCACTAAGAAAGCAAAGGCATAGGTGTAGAGATTATGGAGGAGGCAAAAGAGGGGAGACAGCCCTTTTCTTGAAACCATATCAACTGCTTGCAGTATCAAATTGATGAATTCTGGCTTTTTAAAGTCCTGAGCCCTAAAAATAATTCTCAAAATACTCCTGAATACTGGTCTATAAATGTTTGTATCTATATCTGTATGTTTCCCTGTTTTTAGGTCTTCTTAAAATACTGGTTTATGTTAGTCCGTTGTCTGCCTTCAGGGATCTTTACTCAGCTGAGCTTGTCAAAATGTCTCCTGCAGGTTTTCCAATTTCTTTCTCCATTTCCATTACCACATTTGGATGAGTGTCACCTGGACTTGGTGCCTTGTCAATCGGAATGATCTCTGACCTTTTAATAACTATTTTGAACTGCTGCCTGTACTGGAGGTATCTGTACAGGGGAGACAGTTGATACACACTTTACATCCTCCTGCCACTTTTATTTAGGGAACCAGGTATTGATACAGCCCCTGGGAAATTTGGAGAAAGGAAATACTTCTGATGAAGTTAACAGACAATTTGATGTCAGTACTGATGTATACAGATGTAGTCAAAGGAAGAGGTGTGTGGATTAATTAATTAGAAAATGGTTGTTACTTGTGACTATTCAAGGGTATCCCTATGTGCTCAGCATATAGAAATATCAATTCAAAAGAGCCATGCTTTTCTTTATTAGTAGACCAATACTTTTGGCACTAAAATTCTGTCGTTGGAAAAGCCTGTCTGAAGAGATCAGCAAGTGAATGACATGATACATATCTCTCCTGAGAATGAGCAGCAGGGACAGATAAGCAATTTATTTTCTACTCAGCACCTGCAGGCGGATGGGTTGCTGCCCAATTTCTAAAGCCATTTCTGTTAAAAAGCCAACACTTGCCAACAATTATTACATAATGCCCTCTAAACTACTTCATGTCTTTCTCTTTCCATGTGCCTGCCCATATTAGCACATGGATGCATCTCTTTTCTATTGATGTGCTGCCTAAATGTAAAACGCAGACTCACTTTGCTGGTTTTCAGGAGGATCAGGTGGTGATTACCATTTTTAAGATAAAGCCTTAGTAATAGTTTTCAATACTCATCAAAAGGTGAATTTAAAAACTCTTTGTCTATATAAAACTTTATGGCTCCTGATCTCTCACCCCTGACATTCTGCAACTATTGTCAAGGGAGGGCAAGGCAATTTCTGAAAATACCAAATTCAGATGGAGGCCACAGAGTTTCAGTGCTGATCTGTTAACACAGGTTTGTTTAATAAATAAATAAATAGCAAAAAAGGACTTTGTAAAAATTACTCCTCCGCAGTGTTCTACCTTGAGATGTTTAACCTGTGTCACCAGACTTGTCTATCCCGGATGCACCAAGGAAAGCTAAAGAGCTGTCAGATGACATCAGATCATTCAAAATTGCAAATCACCCATCATGTTAGAGTCTTTCAACCATATTCCTTGCATGGAGAATCAGGTGGAGGTGCTTAGTCAAATCCCACCCTGACTTCAGGCAGCTCCTTTACGCTCATGCAGCCCTTTCTTCTGTGAAACTTGGGTGAAATTTACGAGCGGCACGCTCAGGTAACAGGCTGCTCTGATTCCCACAGTTGTTTGAGTGTGTCTTTCTGCATCTGTATGAGCTTTGTGATAATATGAAATATGGAGGATTGTTAAATTATCTTCCTTTTACCCTTGCAGGGAAGCTCATCCTTTGTGTTTTCTTTTGTCTTTCATTTCTCATGAGGAAGGTATTAAGATGTGTGGTTTAGACTTGCACAGAGCCACATCCCTCTGAGGTTTCTTTGGTTTCTTCAGTTTCTTCTGTCTGTTAATGAAAGAGATATGCTACAACACAGGATTGATGAAAGATCACTTGTCATTCATTGAGATGCACCTTAAAGATTTACAAAAAACATGGATTTCTTGGGTCTTGAGGGGAGTCTCTAGTCAGTCTCCTACAAGGACTGTTTATCTGCATAATTTGTCCCAAACACATCATGTTAAAAAGCATTTTGGGGTCTAGGTGCAAAGATCAGTGATTGGTGACCCTTGTATGGATTTCTTGTTGAATTCCTTGCCCATAGCAGGGGGTTGGAACTAGATTATCTTTAAGGTCCCTTCCAACCAAAACCATTCCATGATTCTATGTTTTCTCATTTGAAAAAATGTTTGGAGGAAACACATAAGAGCAGCAGATACCAGCAATGACCTACTTTTTCATTAGAAGTTGTTTTAAAATATATTTTCAAGCCCTTATTTCTAAGAAATCTTATCCAATATTGATATGGCTTCCAGCTTATGTAGAAGATGGATCTGTCACCCCAAACAAAGGATGCTAGCTCTCCAGATAGCAAGTACCTCGTGCAGCCTGGCTGTGCTTCTCAGATGGGCAACCATGTTGATTCTTGGAGTTGTGAGAGAGTGGTAGGGGGATGCAAGTAGTTTCTGTGCTCCTTTCCAGTGGGCTGGCATCCTTGCTTTTGCAGATTACATCTCTAGAGAGGCTCTTTTAACCTAATTCTTGAGAGGATAGATATTAAGGCAGATTTTTTTTGCCTTCAGTGGAGCAGTGGGTTCAGGAGTCGTGGAGAAATCAGAGATCAGACATTCCCTTCTAGTCTTTTTGAAGTGTCTCTCTTTGCACTTGAACTGGGTTTATTCCACCTGGCTTCCATGACTTCAGAAAGGTTATTCCTGGCTGATGGCAGAGTAGTCAGGCAAAGAGACTGGTTCACGTTAGATATGTGTGGCAGGAGTGGTGGACAGTCCGTTGGTAGTATGGAGTCATTTGTAGTTGGAATTTGACACTACTCTCAGGTTTGTTGTGGTTGTATTTTACAAAGCTAATAAACATAGCCACAGAGCACACTAATCTATGACAGCTCTGCATAAAAGAATAGGTGAAATGCTATTGAGCAGCTGAATAAAGGGAGCTTTTATCCCTGAATTAAGTTCAGAAGAGTAATTGAGATTTTCGAGGCACACAGGAGGTTTACCTTTCATTTTTTTTTTTGATGGAACATGTGTATCTAAATCCCTTTGAGTAGCTCAGCTTCATTTCTGCAACTCATATGCTCCTGCAGCTCCCACTGACTTGAAAGGAAGATCATCTGTGCAAAAAGACAGGGTTGGCTCTAGGTTAGTCTCAAAGAAACTGGGAAACTATACCACAGAGCGCAGAAAATATTTTAAACTACAGTAAATAATAGATGATATTTATGATAGATGGCTATCTTGGCATAAACAAAAGGAAACTCACTGTATTTTTTGAGCAAAATGAAACTGTACTGCTTCCTCCTTCTCTTAACCCCCCATTTTGTGGTGCTCAGATTCTAAAGAGAATAAATACTTAAAAAAACCCCAAACAACTCTTATTGCCCTCAGTTGGTCTTTGTCTCTTCTACAGCTTTCAGAATTGCTCATGTGTTTTAACAAATTTTAAAATTCCTTTATTCAGGTAATATATATTAATTATTTTCTCAAGGAGTATGTTTTAATTTGTAATGTCTACTGTTTGCTGGTGTTGAAAAAACATCTTAAAAGGATTCCACACTATTTGTCCTGGACAACCTCTAGTTTTAGAGAACTAGTTGTAATGTTCAGAACTGAAAGCAACCATCATCCCTGTTAAAACCCAGCTCAAGCATATGTGTCCAATTAAACAGTGAAGTGAGATTTGGCATGTGTCTGCAGCTGAAACTGTTTCTTAGAGAGACATACTCTGAATTTATCTTTATTAAGGCCTTGTCCAAATGATAAATATATGCTGCCTGCTTGGTATCTGCCATGTGGAAATAAATCACTTTAGGATTGATTTGGTAACAGCTTTCTTCACTCTGTGTCCTGCCGCCCAGGAGGACATGCTGGAGCTCTTCACAGAAGCACACAAATAAGCTGAGCTGCTGGGAGAAGAAAGCTAACAACAGCGTGACAGAACACTGCACGTTGACTGCAACAGATGTCATCGTGATTGTCATGATTTAAAACTTGTGGAAGTGTGCACGTTACTGGAATTTTGTAGAGGGTCTTTGCATGTAGCTTGTTCTGCTTGAGTGTAGAGCTGGAATATGGATGTGTATAGCTCCACTCCCTACCTTCTTGTTTCCTAAATTATAAAATGGCATATGCAGAGGAGACCAGTTTTGGAATCTTAGTTGTAATGAAACACTCTGCTGTAATTCAGGTGAGTCTGGAACCTGAATTGTTTGCTAATTTAGGGCCTGCTTAAATAAAAGGTTTTGCACTACAGAACTGTTCCAGGCAGAGACTGCTTTGTGAAGGGATGAAGTAAAATCCAACATACTAATGCTTGTAAACGCTACGAGCTATATTATTTGCTCCTAAACTCAGATTCATTTTTATTGCTGTGGCTCATCTATCTATATGCAGCAGGGCAGATACAGAAAGATGCAGCTGCAGTGTGAGTAACTTGGTAAGGGAAATGGCCAAGGCTCACAGAGACAGAGCTGGGCAGCAGGAGAGAGCAGCCGTTCCTCGTCCGGTCTGGCACAAATCCACCCTCTCCGGCACTTTTAGTCAGGGGCTAAACTGTGACCTAAAGCGGCGTCTGTAGGGTTCACAGTATCTTCCGCCTAACACCTGCAAGGATTTTCATTTTCTGTTGAGAGGGAGCAGTGTGACTGTAATGCTGTGTTATTATAAATACAGTCTAAGTGTTTTGGGAGAAAAGGAGGACCCGTTGCCAAAGACCTCACAACTCGTACTGGCATTGACACAAGTGAGCCTGAGGGTATGCTTAAAATTAACACGTACTCAAGTGCTTTGTGGAACTGGGATGGTACAAGTCCTCTGTTTAAACTTGGGGCTAAAGTTTTGGCTGAGTCTGGGTTTAAAAAGGGTTTTATGGAAGTGATTCTGAAAACTAATTGAATTTAATAGAGTTTGGGATAATTTTGAAACTTTTGAACAATATGGTACTGACTAATAGAAAAATATTCCTGCTTCAAAACATTGGTTTGAAAAAGCCTATTATGTTTTATGAAATTCCTTAGAGGTTTTCCATAATGGTATTTAAACTGATGTATACTGTAGTGCTTGATGGGCCTGTGCTACAGCCTGCTTTCCTGTTAGTACCAGGTGTGTGTAGTGACATCGTATTTTGGAGAAGCACAAATCACAATAAAGTGTGGTGATTTTCTATTATATCCAAACAGAACTTCCCAAGTCACCTCTTTAACCTGAAAAGCCCCAGGAACCTGATCTCAGAGAACACAAAATCAAATGCTTTTGCGTTTTGGTCTTCTACCTGGCACACAGAGATGATCTAAAAAAGCTCTCTGGTGTTTCTGAGGGCAGCTGTGTTTAACGGTGTAGTAACTGAAGATGAACATTTCATTTTGTCTGAAGTGTGCAGGTACTTTGAGTGAGATGAGCCTTTGTGAAGGAATCCAAGTTGCGCATGTTAGTTTTTTTCTGAGTTAGAGTCATGGTAGGTGATCTGTAGGTTTAGGAATGCAGTGATGACCTCCAGTGACATTACCTGACAGCCTCAAGCCACGACACCTGGGACGGAGCAATTTCTGCCAATGTTCACATTAATCTAAAACCCCAAAAAAAAAAAGGTGAAAAAAAATGCATGTTTGTAAAAAATTTTTTTTACAGCCGCTTTTGAGACATGAGCTTATTTTTCAGGAAATAGCTTTATGCCCTGTACAATTATGTGATTTGCATCTCTTTCGTTTAAATATCATTTCTAGTTAAAGGAGAGTGATAAGTAGAGCTATAATTTTGTAACTGAGAAGGATGTGGCTTTGAAGTGCTTTATCTTTAACAGTGTATGAGCAAGGGCAGAATAGGTGAACTTGAAAACTGAAGCAATCTTTTATATGTTGCATAGTTCCTATTTCCCTACTGGGTATTGACTGGAGCATATTAGTAGCAGTGCAAGTAATGCTTCCTGGTGGGAGCAGTGCAGCTGGTAGAAAGCAATCCGATTTGACCAGGAATGGAATAAGTAGAATTCCTTCTTTTTTTTTTTTTTTTAGTTACATGTTTTCTTAAAAGCAGTGCTGGTATTGAAATGGTATTTCCAGACTGTGGTTGAATCTAGGGAATTATAACAAACAGTGATGGGCAATTCTCCAGTGTGTTTATGGGAAAGCGTATGTGTTTCTCTCTAATTTCATTAAGTATTGGTTCCTGTAATAGATGCCTCCCTTAAAGACAGCACCAAGATCAATAATAATGATTGTCACAATGGATTGTGGGTGTGTATGTATTTTCCTAACTTTTCCCCCCTTCCTGTTTTCCTTTACATATTTGTACATACTGGGGGCTTCCAGTCAGGCAACTCTCTCTGGGGAGAGATCTGATGTATTTTCAATTTGGCAGAGCTTTCTATCAGATGTCCCTCCAGTCTGTATTGCTGCATGGGAGCTGTGTGCCATCTCTGTGACTGTTTTCTTGGAGCTGCCTTTCTTTGAAAGGTCATTTACAAGAAAGAGCTGATTTTTCACGCAAGGAGCTGGATGCAGTTTTGCCAAGTGGTGCTTACACCCAAGAATTTGATGACTTTCCTCTGGTTAATTTTCTTCTATCTGCTCTTAATTACACAAAAAAGGCTGAGGAAAAAGGAGAAGGGGGAGTGGAAAAGTTTATTTGGAAAAAAGAATAGGAAAGCCCCATCCTTTCAATCCATTTCTGTCAGGTGTTGTCCCTTCTGAAGCACAGAATGCTGATCCTCTGCCAAGTGTAGCAGCTGCAGTCTCATGGCTGAACCTTGCCACTGGGCTCTGCAGAGAGCACTGTGACACGGGCATTGCTGAGGGCAAAGCACTCTGCCAGCATCTCTGCTGCACCAGCAAACAGGATTAGTGGCTAAAAGGAGATAATTCTTTTGCAAATTCACTTCCAAGTGGCAAGTGGTTTTTACTCTTGTGTGGTGCAAAAGCATTGCTGATGTAGGTTAGCAGTGGCTGCACAACTGGCATAGCAAGATTGACAAGGAGCAGAATGCATTGAGAGCTCATGGACACTGCAGAGCTCAACATCTCCATGAAAAGGGCTTCTGGGGTCAGTGCATTAAGAGTCTGCTGCTCTTCAGGGTCTTGCACCCTTAGCCTGCTATATAGCACATGAGGTAGCAGGGCTTTGGAGAGAAGGCTCACAGGTGTTTTTCTGATATCTCAGAAAGTTGTTGGCTTAAAGCAAGCTGAGGTTTTCCAAGGGTGCAGTTATGTGAGCTGCTCAGGATCCTCTCATAATGGCCCATCCTTCCACTGCCAGCTCTGCTAACTAACCTCACCTAAACTTGTTCAGTCTTCACCTGAGCCAACGAACTAAATGGGCCATGTATGACACAGTGGGGGTGACAGGCTGTATATGTAGGGGTAGATGGAAAGAAGATGGGGGTCCATTCCTTCTGGCTACAATAGAGAAACCACATCCTGGATGCCTCAAAGCAACTGCTGCCAGCTTGGGACTGTCCCGCTTGCGCTGTGGCCAGTCCCAACATACCTCTTATATTAAGCAGTTTTATGGCTTCTTTGTCCTGCCTGAAGTGATGATAATTAGGTATCAGCATATATATTGTGCCATACAGTATAGCTTGGGTAATTCCCGTATGGATTCAATTAATTAAGCCAAGTGCAAATGTGTTGATTCTGTATTTGTAAAAGTAAAGTGCTGGATTCCATTTTCAGGAAGGTTTTATTCTCTGAAACTGTTAATTTATTTCCACTGCTATCACGCTTTAAATGATCTCATGAGTTAAGAACAGTGACAGAGAATAAATTATCATACAGCTGGTAGAAGAGAGATAAATAAAAGGATATACATAAAAAATAAATGGATTCTTTCCCTATGTGTGCAGAAGAACCAGTCCTTGATGATGAAAGGCTATTAACTAGCTTAGTGTAATAAACTGCTTTAGTGCTGCTTCAGGAAGAGGGGTTTGCAGTTCTTTTGAAGTCCAGTGTCACAAGCATATGCAGAGTGCAGTAAGAGCTCTTCTGCAGTGAGAAACTACTTAGGAGATGCACAAAGGAAGAAAGTGGGAAAATCTGGGACGGAAGGGTCATTTTAATGTTAGTATTTTTATGTCTTTATGTCTTCAGTCAGCTATAAGACATTGCCAGTGAAACAGAGTTTTAAATGGAATTTGGGGCTCTGAGCATCATGCAATAGTCTCCAGACCAGTGGGAAGGTCCCTGTGTGTTTCAGCCTAGGGTCAGTAAGTAAACGTTTGGTATAAGGAGCGCGTTTCATTCTGAGTCGAAGGCAGAAGGAAAGACAAGGCTAGCTCATGATTCTCACCTGTGTGATTCATGGTATGTACTGACTTTGTGACAACTGCTCATTGAAGTCAAAGCAAAGAAAGTCTGTGAGCTGATGTCATGGTGTGTCATACAGCTCCTTTCCTTTCTCCCTCTGTTCTGTTGGTCACCAGTGAAGACTGTAGGAGTGATAGATGTGATTGGAGGTGCCATGGCACCTTTATACTGTGTGCAGTGCCCTAGCCCAGGCAGACTCCTGTTCTTTTTCTGCTCTTCTGGTAGTACAAACTGGCTAAAAAAGGTGGAATAAAGTTCTATGTTGCTTCAGTGGCTGCGTGTATCTGCACCTAGTGATAACAAGATTTGCTATTCAAGAAAACAGCCCTTTTTAGTGATGAATCAACACCGGCTTTCACTTAAGCAAATGAAGCATATGGGATGTTAGTGTTTGACTGCATGCCTGTTTCTTATCTGTGACAAAAACTGTCACACATATATGCTGTATGAACTGATTGTGGCACAGGGTTAGTTCTTCAGAGATAAGTAAGTTCCTACAAGCTCCATGAGCAGAGGAGGAGCAACCAAGTCAGTGTCCCAGCACGAAAAGTTCTTCTACTGGAACCAACCCTGGCTGGCTCAGAAGTGTAACCCCAAAACAATGAAGAAACAGTTAGAAAGAATTAATAATAAACCGTTTCAAAGTCAGGCCAATGATTTTCTGCTGCAGGCTGGGATGGCCCTTTCCAGCAGCCTTGCAGACCTCATCTGCGTCTCCTGTGAAATTGCACTGAAGTGACACATCAAGGCAATGACGTTTTGCTCCTGATCTTTTTTCTGAGGATCCACTTCTGTTCTGTTCTGTGGCAAAGCTGGTGTAGGAGGTTCCCTTCCTCTGGGGTCACTGATTGCTGTCTCTGTAATTCTGTATGCTTCTGTTTTTGTCATGTGAAGAGAATGAAACTGGGCACAGTAAAGACCCAAGCTAAAATGAACGTCTTCTAAATAAGGTTTGACTTTTTTATTTACCTGTGTTTCAGTTTCAGCAAACCCTTCCAGGACCAGGAGGCAAATCTGCAGGGATCTGAGCCCTATGGCCAAAGGAGGGCAAGTCTTACTCTCCCTCTGCTCTTCTTCCTTGCCCCTCTCTGTTCTCAACTGAGTGTAGTGATGCATGATGAGCCCCTGCATGTCCTGGTGAGAAGTGGTAGTGAGTAAGAAAAAGTGCCCTGCAGCATTTTGAGATGTCTGTACTACTCCTGGCTTCCTGCTGTGCTCTGGCTGGCGCAGGTCTCTTGCATCATAAGGCTTTTGCATTCTGTTTGAGATGTCTATCACCACAGAAAATAACTGTTCTGATCAGGGGTCACAGGCTCAGTGAGGTGGCAGATGTGAGTTTGGATCACCCGAGGAGGAGTGAGGCCAAACCTGCTCTCACCTAAGAAATAAGGGTACTAATCCAGGCTGATTCAGCCGTGGTGCAGTGCAGGTGGAGATCAAAGATTCAGGTTGCAGATAAAAAGAATAGGAAGAAGAACAGCCTTATAGGACAGACCTGAAACTACTTTATTTTGCCTTTTTCACATTAAAAAAAAAGGATCTAGCCCCAGATCTTTACGTTCCTTTTTTTTTTTTCAAATCCCAGAAATGTGCACACATGTGTTGTTTCATTAGTGGAGTTTAATAAATAGATACATGAAAGTACTTCCACATTCTCAGCTAAAAAGTGCTGCAGAAATGAAAAGCATTATGTTATTAGTGTCATTATTGGTGTGGGCTCTAAGCCTGGCATTGTGCTGAGATTTTTGTACTGAACAAACATTGATCTTATCTTTCCTTCTACCAGCTTCCCTACACTGGAAATTCTTCTGTAGGAAAAAAAGGGACCCAGGATTTAATGGGATAAATTGAGATTTACATTTATCTTATGAGTGATTTCATGTATCCAAACCAGCTCCTGCTGGTTAATTTCCAGGTTAATGTGTTTCTCTGAATATACATTTCCTGTATCACTTGAATTTCTTTTTATTCTACATCTTGAACTCCTTAAAAGCAAATGATTTATTTCAGTGATGTTTACTCTTGTCAATTTTCTTCCCAATACTCTCAAAAAAAGGTTGTGCAAAATGGCACAAAATCCATACATAGAAAAGAGAAGTGCTGGTCTTTGCCTACAAGATGATGCTATTGTCAGTGAATGCGAACAATGCTTTTTTCTTTTCTGTGAAGGTCTGATCTTTCTTTCCCCGTCTAAGATAAAACAGTCTGTCTGTCCTATAAATACACAGTGAAGTGTAATTTCACATCAAATCTTTGTCCCATGGTCAAGTAATGTGATGTTCACCTAAAGGATAAGAGAGCTTGACAAGCTTCAGCTCACCAAAATGGTAATGTTCATCACTGCCTGAATCTAATTTGAGCTTCCTTTCTAGTTCACTTTCCAGGGAAGGATACCTGAGAGACTGAATATGTAGAGGAAGGGCTGTCAAGGGATGCTATTACAAAGAACTGGAGAAAGAGAGCTACCTACTGAGAGATGGGTCATTTTTAGTCTCATTCTGTTTGTTATAAGAAAATCAGATGAGCCTTGGGACCATATGAAAAGTACTAAAGTAATCTGATTCGCGGGTTGATTGGGGTTCTTTTTGTTTGTCTTGTTTTGTTTGGGGGTTTTGTTGAGTTGAAAGACTCTGATGTATGTTGTTTGTATTTTCTGTTGCCCTTTGAGAACCATAGTGGTGCAGTTAATCAGTTCTTTACTTTGTGCTAGCAGGTTCATTAGCATGCCTGCTACACTCTTTACACTTGATTTTTCTAATATATAGATCAAACAATTTTTTTTCTCATTTTCGCTCTAAAATTTGTATGGATCAAACTTATTGACCTTCTTGCACTTCCACAAGCTTTAATTAAGTCTACTGCACAAAAATTCATGAAAAAGGAGGAAAGGTCAATATCATGGCTATGTTTATATCACTCTGGGTCAAGGACACTCCAATGTTGCCAAGGCCTTATTGATCCTTTATGAGTCATTTGTTCAAAGGTCATATCTATCACAGATGGTGGATACCTTTTCCTGGGCCCTGCAAAGACAGTAAGTTTCCACTTTCCCTTTAGGTCAAGACGTGGTAGTGTGTTCTGACAATGGTAGGCTGAGAATGATGTGCTTCTTATTAAAGATGAAACTGGATTGAAGAAGTCAGCAGGGTTCTGCTCATGATGCTTTCTAAAGGTAATGGGCTGAATCTTCTATACATTGGCAAAAGTTTATTAGCTTCAGTGAAGCTACTTGTACTGACTGGGGATCTGATGTTTACCCTATGCCTCATTTAAGGATATATTAAAAAATAACAACAGCAGAAGAACTTTAAAAGAAAAAAAAAAGGATACATAGAAGAAATACTCAGTAGGCAGCACATTTCATGGGGCATCTGTGCAGTGTAGGTGTAAAACCTGTGGTGAGTGTGTTTTCCTTGAATATTTACATTCAATAAACTTAGGTCACACAGAGAGATGTTCACTCACTTAATTCTTCCAGAGAAAAAGACAGAATTTGATTCATTGCTTATAATTCCTTAAAATACACTGAGGTTTGTGAGCAAAGGCCTGTCTATAAATTAAACAATAATACTAATTCATGTGGAGCACAGTAGGCAGTCTGTGATTGAAGAGTGCTGTCTGATGTGCTCTCAGTACATGAACCTTTGCTCTTTGCCAGTCAGATTAGGAGCAGCTTTTAAAACAGTAACGTATCAAGATTGCCACAAAGGTTTATAATTATGATTAGGGAGCACATAGTTAAAGCCACTTCCAAACTGGAAAAGCATTCTCAGCAGACTTCACAAACTCTAAAATGCTTGTTTATTCAATAATTATGGAGCATAATTATGGTAATGAGGTTAGCTCAGATTTACATATTAGCAATGCATTTTAATGATCTGATTATACAAAACTGAGATACAATAGATTAAATTTTATATGGAAAATTTGTTGCTAGACTGGAATCATAAGACAAACCCACCCTGCCCCCCCAACAAATAGATTTATAAGAGCTCAGGGAATTACCATGTAATAAATCCTATGGTTGTAATGAAATAACTAGAGCAGAAAAAAATTCTAACCATTGTACGAAATCCCCAGCTGCAGAACCGCTGCTGAGTGACATTAAAGAATATAGGGTTTTTTACTTCCTTTTCAAACTATTTTTTTAAATTATCACCAAATGGCTACAGAGCCCTTGGAGACAATTTTGTGAAGAACAGTCACTGCCTTTGTTTCTGAGCAGTGAAGTTAACAAGTCTAGATAAAGGAAATGTCCCTCTTGTTTTCTCACCCGGCTCTTGTCTTTTCTTTCATCTAGTTCGTCCTTTCTTTTCATCCAGTTTTTGCTTCTCTTGCTTTCATTTGGTGGTGCTCTCTCAAAAGGCCCTGCTATGTTTTCTACGAATAACATTTGTGTTTCTGTGGTTGGAATAATTGTATTTCCTTCATGTATGGCTTTTTTGCAGCGTTTGGCTCTGTAAAACTTTCAGATTTTACTTTAAAGGAACAGTTTAGTTCCTTTAATCTTTGATTTGGTAATACAACATTGTCTTTAACTCATTAAATGTCCTCCTCTTGTTGTTTTAAGAGGTTAGTGATTTATTTTGTGCAGCATTGCAGCAAATTGGATGTTCTTTCAGTCAGGGAAATCAAAGCAAGGATGCATGTGATGCACTAACTGGCCAAGGGGGATAACATGCTGAAATAATCTGTTTGTATTTGAGGGGCTTGATATTTGTGTTGTTTTTATTTTTTTGGTAAATAATTACAATTTGTAGGTACAATAGTGTGAATAATAGTGAAATTAAAATGTGAAAATTAAACAATGCTGAGGATGCTGAAATGGAAGCAGTGATGTTCTCTCTCCACAAATCAGAGCAATACATGCTGATTTTGTTATCAGGATTCAGTCTATGCACCAGTTTAGCTCTTCTAGAAATACCCTCTGCTCCAGCCCATCACTCTGAGTTCAAGAACTACCTAACCACAGGGGCCGCTGCAGTAAACAGGCACTGCCGAGCAGACAGAGTTGAGAAGGTTTGTCACTGTAAGAAGGAACATCTTTGGGAATAGTAACACTGGTTTATTGTTGGGTCCCTGAAGCACCCTGAGGCACCCAGTGCTGCCCAGAGAGTTTCAGAGCAGCTGGCTTGCTTTACAAAACAGCAAATGCCAATCTGAACTATTGCATCCAGAGCTGTTTGCTCTAATGATGAGAGTCGAAGTCTGAAAACTTCAATTCCTAAGCTAAGTCATTTTTACTGAGAAAATCTGGACTACTGAATCTTCAAGCTAAGTATTTTACTAAAGTAGAAGGAACATATTTGTAAAATTTAGGATGCTTTCAGCTACAGTGAGCTGACTCCTGGGATGAAGACAGAGAACCAGCAAATACTTTGGAAGAGGGGGAAGATGAGTTTTGCCCAGGTTTGGGTTAATCTTATTTTAAAGCATCCAGAGTGTCAGTGCTCATTCTTTCAAGTAATTAATGGATACCAAGGAAGTGTTTATTTTCTGTTGATTCCACATAGTTCTGAGGCCACAACATAAAGCCATGTTTTATGCATATCTTTAAATTTCCCTGAAAAATCATATGCCCCCCCAAGGTTGCTTTTCCATCTTGTTCTTAGCCAAACCCTCTCTGTATTGTTTTTCAATCACAGTTTTTTAGGTTGCATTGGCAGTATCAGCATTTGTTCTTTTAGACTCCAGCTTTTGAAAACCTAGTCTGAAATCCATAGTTAAGAAAACTTAGGCTGTAGAATTGAATATTAAATTTTTGTTATCTCTTTTTGCTTGTTTGCATTTTCTTGCAATGTCGGTCATTTCATCCTTGTATATCAGCAGACCAGGGATGGACTTTGCAGACCTTGTGTCCTCTTTTTCCCAGAGAGGGGCATATGAGCTTCCACTCTCTTTGTCTTTATTTGTGTACAGATGTTCTGGAGGAAACCAAACTGTGCTGCTTCCTGGAATTGTTTGCCCTTGTTTCAGGGCTTTCTTGCAGTTTGCCGTGTGCCAGGGAAGAAGACTGAATTGTGCTGTTTACACTGCTCTGAGTGTGCTAGACAAGGGCATTGCTCAAATGCAAGGCACAGCATTTTGACTGGCATATTTTTGCAGGGGAATCTATTAAATGAGGAAGTATCTGCTTTAACTCTTAGCAGTAGCACTTGTGACAGCTAAACCAGCCCTGCTCCAAAGACCCATTATCCTTCATAGGTTATATTTTATTCACATGGCAATAGCCCCATAATAATAATAGTTCCAGAGGAACATCTCCTCCTTTCCTCAGTGCCGTTAATATTAAAGAATTGACTAACTTTGGATTTTGCATTGGATGTTGCCCTTGATAAAAATGTATGAGATATTATTTGTATTCAAGGTTTGTTTTTTTTCCTACTGAAATCAGTAGATGAGTCACAAAAGTGCAAAGATGGCAAAAAGCCAGTGTTTGTGAAGAGTGAGCTCTTTATCTTCCTTCTCCAGAGCTCCTTGCAGGAACATCTCTGGTGGTTATCCTGGAAGTAGTTTCATTATCACGCATTCAATGCAACCTGCCCTTTTAACAAACGAAGATACATTTCTTTATCTGTCTAATTAAAGCTTAAAATTCAAAACATTATGCATTGTCTGCAGCTCCAACAGTCTTCTAAAAGAAGAATAGCCCTTTCTTTAGGGGAAAAAGATCTCAGTGCTGTCTATACTTCATGGATTTTCAAGTCAGCACATGAGCATTGTGAATTGCATAAATTCAATGGATGTTCAGTGCTTCAACACAGAAACACGTTATCCAGGACATTATTGCCTGAGGCTTGGAATAGAGAAGCTGCAAGTCCCTGCCAGACACGCTACAGACGTACTGATATATCTCTGCAATGTATTCGTACTGTCCAAATACCAGCTTTGTAAGTTCATGTAAAAGTCAAGTAATAAAAATATCTCCAAACCAAACTGAGGATAGCTATAGCCTTTCTTTTCTAAGTCAAATATAAATGATCCTGCTCATTTAAAAATCCTCCTGCTGTGTTGCCCTAGCCAATTTCTCTTATCCCATGACTCTAACTGTGCTCATTGTTCTGGTCTGTATTTGCCATTTTGAGGACACTGAGAGAGGAGGAAACTTTCCGCTTTTTTGCCTCTGTGCCCTGCCTAGGAATGCTTCATTACATGTTTCTCCTGAGCCAGCTTGGCTCACAGCTTTCCTTTCAAGCTGTCTTTGTTGATTCTTCTTCCTGGGTAGGATATGGTTAGGAGGAAGATGGTGGGAATTCCGTCCGTAAAAAGTAAGCAAGCTTTGAGATCTTTCATGTGCCCTAAACTTTGGAGCTTGTGCAAGTCCAGCATTAGCTCTGCTGCCTTTGAGTGAGGCTGCTTAACTGTAATTGGCAGTAAAACTATTTTTGTAATCTTTTTGGTACAAAAGACTCTAGAAAAGCAATAAATTACACCATATTCTGCTTTATGAAACACATGAAAAACTTAGTGAAAAGAAAACTACTCTTTAAATCCAGCTCCTGAAATCCAAAGCATGTGTTTTTTTGGAAGGTGACTGATGAAACCACTGTGACTCTTGGTGTTATTCAGGGGGAATAGTCTCACAATAACAGAAAGATGTATGAGGAATCTATACGGGCATTCATATGTGTATGTATCTACAATATATACAAATATATGCTACTTTTCTGCACTTCTGGAAGATGGAACCCTTTCCCTGAGATTTTAAGTACTGTTCAAAGGGCATACCAGAGTAGAGGAGAAGGTGAAAATGGGTTCAAGGGGTTTTGCAGCCATAAAAAGAGGTAGTATTGAGCCATTACTGAGGCTGGAAGCTCTGCCCCTGGAACTGTGCTCCCAGGCATGACTGTCTCAGAGCCAAGACTGACTTGGCCATCCTACTTGGTTTAGGAGTTGTTGGCTGTTCTATTTTTTTTCCTCTCTTTGTCAGATTTCCTATCCTCAGGGTTGGTGTGTGGGAGGTGTGAGTTAAGAGGCAGGATCTGGACAGTAGACATGAGGGATGGGGCTGCTCTGAGCTCATTGTGTGCCATAACCCTGGCACTAAATGCAAGGTCATAGCTTTGGTGACTGGTTTATCACACACTGGCTGTGTTGACTGCTTCCAGTAGGCTGATCCAGGGGGCTGGAAATATCCTTGCTGAAAATGAGTACAATTGCATAATGATGGCCAGTGCCCTTCCTATCCTGAGATCTCACACAGCTGAGCTTTAACCTTAATTTAACCTTAATTCGTAAGTCATTAGTAGGCTACCACACTGCATACCAGTATCTCTGGCTTCTGGCTGCCGAGGTGCAGGAGCGAAACAAGCTGCCAAAGGCCTGCACAAGCCTTGCAGTGGATATGGGTAGGGAATCCAGACCCCACTCCCTATTTCCACTGTAATGGTTAAGCCTTTTGTCTCACTTCCTGCAGGAAAAGTACAGAGTGGTAAACAACTGCTGGGAATAAATGAGCTTGTCATGCTAAGCGTATTCCTAGAGGGGTGCTGTGCTGCCTCTTTCTTCTTTATAAGAAACAGCTGGCCCACAGTGCCTATAGTATCTAATCCTATGATAAAAGCAGGATTCAGGTGCCCCCATCCTAACAGCATCTCACGCTGTCTTGTTGCCTGCTGTTGATGGAGGATACCTGTGGTTCTGCTGCAAACAGCACTTGAGATGTTCATTGAGATTGTTTCAATCAGCAGCTTTTGCTTCCTAGGTAGGAGATGTCTCTCCAATCTGTGCCTTGGAGCCTGCTTTACGTTCTCTGCTATTGACTTAGGTACAGCACATGCAGAATAATGTTGTGAGCACAGCCCAAAGGCCAGATAGCACTAGCTGATCTGGATAGTAGCAGAGTGATCCCTATGGCAAGAGCAGAGAGAGAGGAATTTTAATCCTGATTAATTCACTGCTTGTTTTCTTTTCTTTGCAGAAGGTATTAGAGGCAGTGGCATTAAGTGATTGTTTGAAGGGTGAAATAATGAAAGCCACTGCCCATTGAGACAAGAGTCATTGTTTGCTGAGTAGTTTGAATGCTATATTTTTTGAATGCTGTTACAGTAATAATGGGCAATTGGAGTAAAAGTAGTTGTGTTACATCTTGGAGCAGTCATTAAAAAAATTAATCTTAAAACGTACATACTGCTGCACAGAGAGATTTTTAACACTGCAAAACAGAGATAATTTTAACCAGCAGGATACTCTGTATCTAAGCCAACACGACCTTTTTCTACACTGATGCTCAATTTATCGGACTCCACTATTTCAAGGGTACTTATGACTGATGCTTTTTCAATATCTTAGCAAGAACATCACAGCCTTCACAAAACAGGCAAATTCTGTTCACTTTCTTTTGTAGACAACAAACTGAGCCTGGAGTCTAAGCTGAGGATGGGTGCTTAATGAGGATTTGGGTACCCTGCCCAAAATGATGATCCGGAAAGTCTGTCTAGCTATCACCTAATGCTAAAGATGGTTAATGCCTTATAGTTAACTATGTCCCTATTTTAATTTTGTTTTCCAGTATGAAGAGTTCTGCTTTTGCCCAGAGTGCTTCTGCCTTCACAGGGCTGAGGTGGGGTGATCTCAGCTTACTTCTAAGTGAGCAGAGCATCTAAGGTAAGTGCTCTCGTACCTGTGACTTCTCATACGCCTTTGGCATATGTGTTCTGATTTTGGCTGTACACACTGAACGGAAACTTTCTGTTACAAAATTCATGCTGGCCTGGTCTTGTCCCTGGGTATGGCACAGGCAATGTGGAAAAAATGGTGGAGTCCCACACCAAGACCTCAAGGCTTGAGGTTGCAGTACCAAGTACAAAATTTATTTTGTACTTGTAGGGGACCTGTCTGGAGTTAAAAGGAGAGTCTTCAGGATTGTAGTGAACTTCCTGAGTCACCAGTGAGCTGAGTTAAACAGTAGATCTGTTTATTTTCTACTTCTACATTGTGGTGCTTTGCTTCTCATGAGTTCTGGCTCCAGAAGTCTTGCTAGAACCCCAAAAGGAGTGTGTGTGTGTGAAGTGTTTTAAGATGGAATTTTTTTCCCCTTTTTTAAGCCCTGTCATGAAAAGGATAGTGGTTTCTTATCTGTAGTAGTCTCCTCCACAATACGGAACAAAAGAAAACTTTATTCTTGCAGTAGTTACAGGCCCTGGTCTGTGTTGCATTCCCATGTAAAACTGAGAGATCATCAGTATCGGCAGTGTGTGGCCAGCATCATTGCATGTTTTGTGCTAGATTTTGTCACTAGAAAGCACGAAAAATGTGAGAAGGCCCTCTTCTAAGAAGGGGGTTGAAAAAAATGTGATTTTAGGTATTTCCTGTTGTGCCCAGCAGTCCTTCCTGCTGCAGGACCAGGTCTCTGGTATGCCTAACTATTACACTGAGAGGCCTTATAGAGAAAAACCTGCCATGCCTCTTCCTGTCAGGTGAGATGCTGCTGGCTGCACATATGGACATCCCCTAATGCATGCATCTGTCCTTCACTTTGTCACTTTGCCAGATGATTTTTAGAGCATTTTTGAACTGCCTGAAGTGAAAGTTTAGTTAGATATTTAATCAGCTGCTGCACAAATTTGAGGAAAAATTGCCTATTTCTGCCATTCTTTTGCTATATAGAATATGTTTTGTGCTTTGACAAGTTTTGCTTCCTGAAATATCTGACAATATGCAAAATTCTCGTATATCTCAACAGAAAAGTTGGCAATACAGATTACAAAGGGAATGTGTAAAAGATAATTCCAAACCATCCAGTTCCGCAGTCTCCCTTAGATTTGGTATTTTCACTCTGTTCTGATGTCTTCTTAAGAGAGCAATATGAACTCTTGACTTTCTTGTTTATCTGCATGAAACTGCTGGGATTAGGGTTTGAATCTATGTGGCTGTGCATGAATGCAAGAGAAAGAGCAGCCACAGATACACATTTGCACCTTCTACTTCTTGTAGGTATTCGGGCGCACAGTGACATTTCCAACATCTATGGATGCAAAAGTTCACATTGGCATGAAAACATTTTTTTCTTATTGATTAATTGACATAATTGGTAATGTGAGAAGAGAGATGTCTTTTGGGGACATTGACCCAAGTTCACTTTATTCTGTAACTCTCTGAACTTTTGGCACACTGTGTTAAGCTCTTTACCAGAGAATTATATCCTGTTACTAGTTTTTGCTGATGTTTAGCCATATGATATCTATTATATTGTTTCACTCTGTGTTGCAATAAGGTACATGATTTCATTAACTCGTTCCCTTAGTTAAAGAAGTTGATTTCTTCCTGTGTGTATTCATTTTTAGGCTTTTTCTTACTCCCTGCTCCCTTGGGGCTTATGTTGTTTGCTCCTTTTGTATGCTACTGAAATAGTTGGTTTTTTTTTCCTCTGATCTGAAAATGCATAAGAAACAGTGAAGGAGATTTGCTGCAAAAGCTGGGCAAATATTCAAATAAATCAGACAGCTTCCTTGGCAAATACACTCTTAGTATTATGCATTCCTTTTTACTGAAGATAGTGACTGAAATGCTAAGAAAACCCTCCTCTCTGTGACATTTTAAAAGATTTTTTCAGAGAATGAACCTAATGGTGTTGAAATGTGGTAGAGTAGTTATTTGAGAACACAGCCTTGGGAAAGGGCATTTCCTGGCACTGCATCACATTTGAGATAAGAATGAAGCTCTATGTCTTTAGCAAACAAAGCCTGTGCTTAGTTTGAAGAAATGTTATGCCGGTCTTTAAAAAACTGCTAATTACACACCATTAGAAAATAAGGATGGGATTGCTAATCAGCTGCCACTCCGTATTCTACAGTGTGCCATGTTTGCAACCCTTGGAATTATTCTTTCAGCTATTTTCAGTGTTTTTCATTAACAAGATTGTCTGATCTTCAAGTTTGCTTACTTGAATAAAAAATGGTTTTGAATTCCATTTTACTTCATGAGGCTCCTGGAAAAACAGTTCATTTTGCAGTGATTTAAATAGTCACAATGAAATTGGGTCTTATATCTCACTGTATTTTTACTATCGATAGAGACTGGAGTGCCTCTTCTCCAGGGCAGCGCTTGGCTCAAGTCTCATGAGCAGAGCCATAAAGGGAAATGGTCTCAATGAACAGCTTATCTTTTGTTACCTTCTCAAACAGAATTAAACCTGTAAAGCTAAATCCCCTCTGGATGAAAAAGACTGGGTGAAAAAGATCTGAGAGAATGGCACAGTACACTTGGTTACAGACTATTTAACAGTAGTGGTGGCTTGTTTCTAATTTGTAAGAGGTTTTTGTCTGTTTCTCCCCCCTTCCATCCCCCTTAATGTTTTCTAAACACTCCTGCTATTCCCTTATAAATTCCCTTATAAATATTTAGTTGCCTAGTCTCAGGGGGCAGCACAATGTGGGGAATAAAACACTGAAGCAGAGGGGTAAGACACAGGCCACTGACTGCTGTTCGTGACTGTCACAAAGCAGTCTTTTTTTTGCTACAGATTCCTAGTCACTAAGTTTGAATTGTTTTTCCATCTTTCTATTTTGGGGTCCACAAATAAAGAACTCTTCCTTCACGTGGTGTCATTTAGAGTTTTCACATGAAATGGCAGTATCTGGTACCTCTGGTTCCTCCTGGTTTGGGCGTTTGAGAAGTAGAAGAGAGTTACTAGAAAAATTACTGTCATTTTATCGTGACTCCACATCCCTCGTGGTCAAGGATGGCAGTGCTTGAACTGCACAAGTCAGTGGTCTGAGCAGGATTATAGACAGTGATGCTCTTTAAGGGCACAATTTGCTGGACCACATGGCCATACTTGTGTAATGGAGTTAATATTTCTTTTCATCCACCTGTTACTTGGCTCTTCCTTTATGAATCACTGACATATTTGGCAAAGGGGTATCTTGCAAAGCCTGAAAGTACTGCTTAATCACAACCAAGTTGTTGCTGTTTTCTCCATGTTATTTATTTGTCATGTAACCTTGAAGTATGTGATCACTAAGAATTAACTAAGTGTTTCTGTTGTGTTTTTCTTACTGGTTATCAAAAAAATCCATTATGGAGGATTCATGCTTTGCCAGACAACCTGGTTGCTATACAGAGGTTCTCTGTGGATGCTCCAGCATTAGAACTGGTTCAGTGACAAGCAGACCACTATTTGAGAAACTGGAATAAGCAAAGGAGGTGCAGTGTTAGCCCAAGGAAGTGTATCTGTCCATCAGCAGCACTAATGTGCCTGAATGAATGTCACTAGAGATTGTAACATATTTATTGAAAGACATCACCTTAAGCAGGTTGAGCTTTGCAATCTACATGTTATTTTACTCAAATATGACTCTGATTAGGACTATTTGCTTGGAAATGCAGAAAGGAATTGGAAATAGATTTTATACTATTTGCAAATAAAATTGAGAATTGCATTGCCAGTTACCATCTAATTTTTTGACACTTTCAATCTGTAGTCCCATTCTTTCTGAGTAGACAAACCGCAGAATGAGTTTAATTGTTCAGCTTTCTTTTCCATTGCTGAAGGCCCATACACCTACCAGCCTTGTTGCTCTCGTTGTCCCTTTCCCCTCATGCCTGCCTCACACACTGGATTTGGAGGCAGTTTGTACATGTGCTGATAATAGACTTACCCCTCTGCCTGACTGGTGTGGTTTTTATATGACCTTCTGTCTGCAACTTGTTTGACCACCCCGAGGATTAGCTGACCTGAGGAGAAAGTAAAGGGCAGCTAATTCCCTCTTTTTGTTAGTGTAATTGTGCTCTCTAACAAGTCAATCTATGCTCATTTGGAGGGGCAGGATGGCAAACAGAAATGCCATGCAGAGATTGTTATGCAGGAGTATAAAGTGGCAGAAGGCCAAGCAAGCTTGCCACAATTCATCTCTTTAGGGGAGATGCCAGCCTGAATGCTCATCTCCTATCTTCTGTTTGCTGATTCATGGCTGGAATAAGTATCAGCCTTTCTCTTTTTCTTTCTAGCTGAAGGTAGTAACGGGAAGCAAAGGAGACTGGCACCATCAAGAAAATAAAATGGAGCCAGACTGAATCAACATTATAAAACCCCATGTGGGTTAGCCATGACACTTGCAAAGATAAACTGTTTGTCCTTTGATTTCCAGTAACCCTGCATGGAATATGTAAATAGATAAAGATTATCTGTAATTTATTTTTGGAGTTTGACTGCATAACTATGCATTAGTACATAAAGTACATGCTTGAGATGAGGAGTTCGTTACTTGCTACACAGTGGAACATGGCACCATGCATGGTTGTGCTGGTGAGTAGACTTGTACCCAGAGTTTCTTGAAAATTAAATTAAGGATGAGGAATGGTACATTTGGGATGAAGAGGGCCGTACATTTTAGAGTCACTTGTGGATTGCTGAAGAGGAGGCTGCATGTTTAATGGAATATTCTATAGGAAGAGTGAATTCTTAACAAACATCCCAAAACATATAAGGCAATTGTACTGTGGAGGGGCAAGGTGATGAGGAAAACCCCCATGAGAGCACTTTGCAGACTAGGACATGATAAAGGGCTTTTCATTAAAGAAAAAAACCCAAAACAAAACAAATCCCCAAACCAAAAAGCGTGTCAACTCATTGAGGAAAAAGGACAGATTGCTTCATCAAAAGTGTGGACCGTGGAAGCCACTGACTACAGTGGAACAGCAGAGATGTGTTGTCTCCCTCACTCCAAAGGGAGATGGAGGACAAGAAGCTCTTTAAAAAGGATTTTTCACCTTTATTCCATTCCTTTAAGTGCAAAATTAACATTATTAACACCACTAGCTGCTCCCTGCAAAAGCAGGGTAGAGTAAGGTAAAGCCTCTTGGCTTCCCATGAACTACAGAGAGATGAGAGCCTGCCCTGTCCTGCCCCTCTCTCTGCTTCTTCCTTCCCTACCTGGGCCTTGGATAACAGAGCAAGGGCAGGGCAGGATGAAAGTTTCTTAAACTGCCAGTGTACCACCCAAAGGTACTTCACATCTGCCCAGGTACCTACTTGACTACGAGCACAGAATGAACTGTTGTTAAACTAAAGAAAAAGAGGCCTCACCTGACTTATCTTCTTAAGGATTCAGAAGAGCATTTGGTACAATTATTACTAATACACTGCCAATCGGTTCTGAGATAGTTGAATAAAACCAGCTGCAATGGATTCAATGTAACTGTTTAAGATGATAAATCCAACAAGGCCTGCCTAGCAAAGCTAGCGCTGAACTAACATATTCTTTTTCTCCCTTAAGAATTATTTCCATTGATGGATAATCTTTGCAGAACAGGAAGCTTTTAAATCTCTAGACAGTGGATAATAGATGCAAATTTGTGACCGTCATATGCAGGGAACTAATACGCTCGGCTGATCAGGGAACACGATAAGTGTGACACTTTATCAGGCAGTAAAAGCTGATTAGTTTGTGCATGTTTAGCTGTCCATATGCCTCATTATTGGAAAGGGTTTAGATAGCAGTAATAATTGGAATGGATGTGGCTTCATTTCTTTTGACATAGTAATAGGAAGAAAGGGAAGAAAAAGTAAGTGTATGCAAAGCATTTGTTCTTCATCCATGGAATGAAACAGATTAAGCAAAGTAATCCTGGAGGATTCAGAGTAACTGGATTTTGGGCTGCATCCGTGAGTTGAGTGACAGCTATTTCACCATGTTGCAATTTGTGTGGGGATCTATGAGAAAAAGAGAAGATGAGGTTACTGCTGAAGTTCCTGCAGAGCTCTGCTGTGGTAGATGAGTGGGTCAAATGAGTGTGATAGCAGCAGAAGCCACCAAGAGGGAAAATAAAAAAACAAACCTATGAATGCTATTGATGTTATTTATAAATACTTACAGACAGAAATAAGTTATTTTATAGCAAACATCTCAGCCAATTCATGCAGCTTGTCCTTATGCCTGAAACAGATTTCTTTCCTTTTCCTGTCCTGTGCCATAAAATATCACTCATACAATCAAGGTTGTGCTGTTCCTGTCCATCTTGTGCTGATGGAGGCTACTGCTTTTTGTATGGTTTTTATCCTGGTGTGTGTGGTCCCACAAGATTTTAGCAGTAAAAAAGAATCAAGAAGTTCTGAAAATCTTACTTGAGGGCTGGAGAAGGATGCTCAGGTGTAGCAGGACCAGGGCACATCTTGGTACACAGAATAGTCTTGCACAATCTCCTAGTAGCAGCTATGGTTATCAGGGGAGTGAAAGTCTATCAAGGGTCTGATACGTTACTCAGAAAGCAAGTATTTGTTAATGCAGTGTTTGAAATGTGATGGGTTCACAGCTCTGACTGGTTAATGTTCCCTGTATTTCCAACAGAAAGGGAAGAGATGTGGCTGTTGTCCAACCTTGTCTTTTGTCTTTCTGCCTCTCATCATGAGTCTTCATCACTCCCCAGTAATTCTTAGGAAATGCTGTCAGCAAGGGCATCAGAAAGCCACTGAGTTTGCTTGAGGGGCTCTGCTTTTTTTGTGATTACTTGTTCCATATATACCACACTAAATCACTTGGTTGTACAGATATTAAAGGAAAATTTTGTATACTCTACCAGCAAAGGTAAGATTTGACTAGAATTCAGGTATATGTTTGGTGCTGGTTTCAAAATGTGCTGCTACAGTTTGCAAACATTACTACCCCTTTTTCTTCATAGTTTTATTTCAGAATATTGTAGCTTTCTGGTTATTTCCTTTTTCTCCTATTTATGTTGAAATTGTGTTGTTGGAACAACTGAAAATTTTTCTATTTGGCTTTTTGGCAATAACACTGAAGTCTCTTCAAGAGAAAATGAAAAAGAACTTTATTTATGGACAGTTTGAGAACCCTGCAGTGTAAGGCCAGTATGGGTCATCCTGCTTTCCTTGTCTGCCACACCTAGTGTTTTACTTAATAACTTCTGCTGAGACCTTCACAGTTTTGAATTGATCATATCACACATTCTAGGAAGACAGGTGGATATAAAGATGCACAGAGATGCCGCAGCACCATTTTTAGGGCATGTACGCAATCTACTGTTATAGAGTAGGACCCAAAAGCACTGATAGTGTCTCATATGTTGTCTTTCAAACATCATCATACACTGTTTGGAAATCTATTTTATTTGTGCCCTTAATCTCTATATCACTGATACTGCAATTTCCAAAATACTGAAATATGCTGTTACTATCTGAAGGTTTAAAATGCATATGACTGAAAAGAAGCTTAAATTTCAGGACAAAATAACACAAAATTAGACATATGGAGCAATACCAAGTGTCTCTGAGAAAACATTGCGTGGATCTGACACTGTATTTGTGCATAGGACAGGATTTGATGGGTGACCTCTCTGGGGAAGTTCTCCAAGCGAAACCCTTCACAGTCCTGCTTTAATTTCTCCTTTATTTTTTGATGCAGATTGTCTGTACACATGTGAGCTGCCATTGCTCAGCTGGGAGGTCTTTGTACTGCCTGTGAAAAGTAGTCGTTTGTCTAGTATAATTCAAGCCTTGAAGCATGTAACCTTTTCAAACTGCACAGGTCCTCAAGTTTTCAGACCCCGTTGGATTGTTTAAAATATGGGTTTCTTTAACACTTGGCATTTGCCTCAGAATTAGCAAGTAGGTTTTCTTCTGTGTTTTGTCACACAGTTTTTCCCATGTTAATAGGCATAACCTGTTTTGAATAGCAGACTGTGAGAAAGTAGTATGTCCTCTCAGGTCAGACCTGAGGTATCTGGGTTACTGTGCAGAGAAGGAAATAGTGCTTTCCTAGATCACCACCCACAACCCTTTGAATCCGTGGTGACAGATGTGCAAGAGTTATAGGTGGACTTGGGCAGGTAAAAGTGAGCTGTGATGGGAAAGACAAACATTTCTGTAAGCAGTACAGGAAGAAATGGTGTGTTGTGAGCCTGGCATGTCCTGTCATCATTTTCCTTTGTGTGCCTTCCAAAGGTTCATTTTGGGGTTGCGTTACCCATGCTGACAGAGTAACCACACATAAATGTATACCTTTCTGAGACTGCGTCTCCCAGTGTATTTACTTGGTCACAAAGTTTTTGGTACAGCATAGAGTACTCTAACAAGGAAGCAGAATGTGAAGTTACATTCATAATAAGGAAAAACGTTGGCAGTTATGAACACATAAGGTTAATTATTGAAAAGAACAGGTCACATATTGACACGGTATAAAGCAAGGACTGAAAATAGGAAGGACCAATAAAGGTAGAAAGGAGTAACAAAATAAAGTGTTTAAAAAGAACCAAGGTGGCTCAAGGAAGCACTGGCTTAGGACACTTATTTTTGAGATGGCTGGGGTAAACTTGGCTCAGGTATGAAAAGTGACTGAGAATTGTGTGGTAGCTTAAATTAATCACACTGTTTTTTTCTACTCTTATTTGTAGTGACTTGTACTGCATTGTGTGAGACAGTTTTTGAGTAATTAAAAAATAAAGTGAATAAGAAATTGGGAGTGAACGCAGCACTGACTTTACCTATATGCACTAGGAGTGGGTTTGCAAAAGTTAACTAGAGGAGCTTTTAATGCTACCTCATGTTTTAGCTATCTGAAATGAAATGAAAGCAAGTCTTGGGTTATTCCATGCCCATTCTCCTTTCAAACTGGAACTCAATACCCCATGGACTTGAAACCTATTGTATTAATGGAAGTCTCTGGTAGTAGCATATACAATGAGAACCTGGCAGTCCTTTGCTGCTTCAAAAGTGCATAGGATAGGTGTTAATCTGAGGCTGTGCTAATAATGTATCTCTTTTCTTCTGAAGGGTCCTTCAGTTCAGGGAGTGTTAGGGAATGGAGGGCTGTACTCATTCTCCCTGGAGGGGCTCTGAAATTCATTAGCTGCAGAATATGTCACAATTTCGGAGGTCTCCAGTACAAGTGTAAAGATGTCTGCTGACAAAATAAAGTGGATTCCACAGCCCACTCAGGGCTTGCAGCCTGTGCTGAGTGCCAAGTGATAGCTTTCATGAGTATGTTTCTCATTTGAAGATGATTTTCCAAACTGTCCCTTGTTTCAGCTGAAAAATTTTCTTTAGTCTCTAGATTGTCCTTGACTCAACAGTGACATTTTCAAATAGGATAAAATTCAAATCTAAAGGAAGACATTTACAGTTTTCTAAATATTTAACCTCCCCTCTCAGATTTCATGTTCTCAGTTTAGGCCATTTGTCGCTGATCATTTATTTTGTCCTTATTTCTGTATCATAAAGTTCAAGGCATGTGTCGGGGAAAAAAGGGAGTCCCAGAATGGCCCTGAATGGTGCGTTTATTACAGACCATCACTGCAGTTGTTTAAGTCATTGTATTTTAGGGAGCAATGATCAGGCACTTTTATCACCCTCTTTCCTTATACAGAAATGTACCCTGCAGGGATACCGTCTGTCATATGCTATTGGATTGTGTATAAAGATTCCCTCCAAGTGCTTTACTTGGGGAGCTGCACTAGCTGCCCTTGAGTCTCCCAGCGGAGCTCAAGAGGCTGGTTATGAGCTCTGGAGCAGTAAATGGGCTGGCACTTCTCACCCTGCAGGACAGTGCTGCAGCTGGTGGTCAGTGGAGGGTGCTTGAGCGAAGAGCCAATTGTCATAAAAGGAAAAAGCTGGTTGCTAGGACTGTTCCTGTGATTTGGGACTGTGTGCTCCCTGCTCTGGGCCCAAAGCATCAGATTTAATAAAAGGTCTCTTTGGATATGGGATGCCTTTTCCAAGTAATAAAGGATGAAGAAGGGAGGTCTGTAAAGGACTGCTGGAGAGCTTCTAGTGCGTTTTTTTCAAGGCTGCTGAATAATGTCAGATTGCCTTAAACTTCTGTGTATTTTTGTTATGTTACCAGTACATCAAAGCTATCTGTCAGTGCTTTTCTTCCAGAAGCATGGGAAGGACTAACAAGGACACTACTTGCCCAGAAGAATAAGCTTCTTGGCATTATGAGACACAAAAATGGGCAGTGAAGGTGACAACAGAAAGGCATTTTGCGTCTCCTTACAACTCACTTGAAAACAGGGCCATTTGTCACCCACAAAACAGAGGAGATGGCCAAATGAGCTGGGTGGAGGCTGGGATGCAGCATGGACAAACAGGAGCTGCTACTGGGTGTGTGTTGTGCATAGGTGTGGGATGTCTGTGTGCCTCTGGTGCCATCCCTCTCTCCTGCACCACTGTAGCTGCAAGGCAATGTGTCTTCCCATTGTCCTGAGTGGACTGATACACTGGGGCCTGAGGGGAGAAAAAGCAAATGGATAGCTAATGTCAGCTGCCCAGTCCTCTGATGACAGTGGGTGGGTGCAGAGGGAAGCTAAGATTTTTGGAAGACGAGCACTACTGCAGAATTACCAGCCAGCCTCTGTCTCTGCATAAGAGTGGAAAAGAAGACTTTGCTGCTATTCAGCAGCTGTCCGCTGAGAATCTCAAAGCATTTAACAAGAGTGGGCACTGCAAATATTGTCCCACTCTTCTCCTTAGGGGGAATACAAACTCTGTGAGTGTTACAGTTGCTTGCTCAAGGTCAATATAGAATAAAAATCTAAAATCCCAATTCCTTAAATGTTGCTGCGTCTCTGGGAATTTGCTACATGCAGTAAGAGCTCACTTTTATGAGTCCATCATGGTAATGGAATAGATGTTCAATGGGAAGAAAATAATTAGCATTTGCAGGCAATCATGTCACTCTGATTTATACATGAGAATCTGACTGCAAAAATGTGGAAAAAAAAGAAAGCCCTAACCTTTTGTCAAGTGACACAGTGTGATTTATAATTAGATAATAGCTGTTGTCTCCTAGGGGTACTGACAACCTGAGATGATTTTTACCAGATTATTGTGGGATCAATACTAGCTGAATAATTAAAATCCAATACTGCTATGTCTTTATCAATAACATTGTAGGAATGATGCATGACAGATTTAATTGAATTTGTCAGACAGCCCAGCTACACGCATAGATCATGGGGATATTTTTAGAGGTTTGTATTTCATTTCTTGGTTACCCTTGCCTTGTACCTTTTAACATTCATGGTTACTTCCAAGCAAGAAGACTGCTTGTTGAGGGAGCACTGTAAACAGTGACCCCGAGTTTATGCTGAACTTTTAGTCTAAATGCTAAGAGTCTTAATGGAGACTTCCAGTAATTAATTCATGCTAAATGTTAAATTACAAAACAGTGATAGAGGAACAAAGCATTTTGTTTCTTATTCTTAATGATGGGGTTTTTAACTCCTTCATTACTAATGCAGCACTAGCTGGGCAGTTTGTGTTTATTCAACTACACTAGTAATCTAAGGGGTGGAATAATAAAACGTAGTGGAATGTTCTATGCATACATTGGGATGCAGGGTTAATGCTTTTAGAGAAGTGGGTTCCATTTTTTATTTGCTCACTGCATGCAGCAAGAATGACAATATTTTCATTCTGACCAATCAAAATAAATGTATTCTTCTTGAAGGTTTGAACATTAGCATCCAGTTATCATTCTCTGAAGCTCTGACCATTACTAGGAAGAAATAGCAATGCACCTTTTCATGTCACAGTTCCAAAATACCCCAGAGAATGAGAGAAGCAACATTTCCACAGATTGGTCATCATGTCCTAGGATCAACGTGTGTCTCTCTTGTTGTTTTCTTTGACCTGATAAACTATTCAGTGCTGTGCAATCTAACACCAGGTTTTAAATGATTAGCAGCTTGATGGCATGGAGCAGCTGCTGCCCAGAGAAGCTACCTCTGTATTGCTGAGCTTCACACACAGCTCAGTATGTGGCATTGTGGTTAAGATTTATTTAAAGAATTGATGGTTATCATTCACTGTGGAAAAAGGGAAAGAAAATTAAGTGTAGGTGCACCTGAGTATTAATAATTTTCCCACTGGTTATTCTCAGTTGCAATTTTAGATGTCATCGTTGATCTTGTTAATATTCATGCTGTTAATTAATCAATTTCTATTCACCTGCTCTGCCTGGTTTCATACATGTGAATTAAATTCATTTCTTGCTGTATCCCACCAGTGCTGTGTGCTTCATTAGCCTGGCATAGTGTTACCCATGCCAAGCTTTCAGGCAGAGTTTGCTCTGCATAAGCAAACATACATTTTCTCTTTTTTTTAAGGTGAATTTTTTCAGACTTATTTTCTACATGGAGATGCTTTTAGTTATGGTTGATACACCCTTTCTCCTTCTAACTTTAGGACTGAAGGTTTAATGTTGATGTTTTCATGAAACACGGAATGTTGAGACTTCAGGGAAAGCCTCTGCTGCAGCTTCCAAGTACTGAAGTCTCTCAAAGATGACAGGCAATGGCAAATGATCCTGTGAAACAGTTTTGAATTGGTCCACAAGGAGGTGGGTTGAAGATAAAAGGTTCAGGTCTGAATGCTAGTTTTGCAGCTGTAGTAGACGTGATTTTATTCTTCCAAACTTTTAATGGAAAACAAAACAAAGCCCAAACACCCAGAGAGATGTAGAAAGAAAATTGTGATTCCTAATTCTGTTTACTTACAGGCTCCCTGGTATTGTATGTATAAGAGTGACATCAAATGGTGGGCTAGAGACCCATGGCCATCTTTTGGTTCCTCTCTTTTACTGTCTCTTGCTGCTGTTCGTGAGTTAAAACTTTTTCCCTGGAAGTTAATTGGAATTTGATTATTTGAGTTTAGTGAGATCAAGACTTTTCACTCTTTGTCTTTTGTCGATTTTGAGACACCTCGTGAAAAGATGCAGCTGAGAGCTTGTGGTTTGGTTTGTTTTAAAGGCAGTTGCACTTAATTTTATCCAGGACTTTACGAAGGCAGGTACACTGAAGCAAGGACTTTTGAGCGATACTTCTCATTATTTTCCTACTTGTCTTAATCTTCTTTTAGCTGTACTTCTGAAACAGTGATGCTGAAGAATGAGCATGAAACCTACCTATGACACAGCTTAGTAAGAACCTTTGGAAGATGGTTTGTGTTTTAAAAAATGGCACATTCTTGTTGGGGATCCCTCTTGGACAAAGCCTCTTTTGTGGTAGAGCAAACCATGTCCATTCATACCTCTCAGAACTGGCTGCCACCATCTGT
The DNA here is from genome assembly GCA_032466535.1 of Forpus xanthops. NCBI lineage: Eukaryota > Metazoa > Chordata > Aves > Psittaciformes > Psittacidae > Forpus > Forpus xanthops. The sequence continues at coordinate 21,643 of JASSUY010011602.1, read as the reverse complement.
GTCAGAACTGGAGTGCTCAAAAATACATCTAACACTCTGGGAATAACAACTCTCTCACTTTTCTTTCTCTCTCTTGTTTTCTTCCAAAACTAGTAGGTATTTATTTCCCCTGAGCAGGAGCCTTTCATCCTTACAAATGTATGGCTTTTATCTTTCCTAGCCTGTTTTTTCCTGCAAATACTCCACACCAAATAGGATAATCTTGTCTGGTTATATGACCCCCAGGTTTACATGGAACATCTTTCCTTCATATAAACACTGAGCTGTTAAGGATCTTCTTGATCACTATGTCCATGTCTAATCCCCTGCTATTACAACTATGTACCATATCGTTTCTTCCTTAAGCTGATCAAGCCCCAGTTTTGAGATGGAAGATAAAAAAGTGTTTGCATCCTTACTGCTCCCATGTCTCTTTGTTTATTCAGTACCTTTTATTAACTTTTAATGTGATTGCTTCTGCTTCTCTGTTCTCCTTTAGTGTACGCGATTTTGCTTCTGTTCAGATGTCTGTACCAATGATACTCATGGAGAAGTTTTATGTCCTTAATCAGGTAACCAATTATTCCATTTTATTTTTCTAATCAGAAATCTAAATCATTCTTTGCTGTTAACCCCCCCTCTTTCTTTGTTAAACATGGACACGCAAAACCATAAAGAGATCTCTTGAAATCCTTTGAGTCACCTCCTTGTCTCAGAGCTGGAAATAGCATTTCTGATGGATGAAAGATTTCTGTTGCATTGGTGGTTTACGGTAATTTCTTTTGTTTTCTAACTTGTTTGCGGCTGATGAGCATATCGCTTCAGGTGATGACAGTCAAAAGGGGACTCTTCTTGTTTTAATGAAGCAACTAAGAAGAAGAGAGGCATGGTTAGATCAGAAAACAGAAAGAGTAATTTTAAATAGTTGTAAGGCCATTTATGAGAAACAAATGGATGCTTATTGTTCCGTAACCTGGAGGAAGAAATGAGTTTTAGAACAAAGCAGTAAATATGGGTAGAGAAAAGGTAAAATGTTAATATATCTGGCATGATGATATGAGAAGTGTGTTTGTAAGAAGAGAAGCACCTCAAGTGACATTCAGTGGTCAGAAGGAAAAGACAAACCTGAAAGCAGCATTCAAATCACGTTACAGCTATTTGACCTGTGGTCAGTACGTGCTATCTGTGGTGTTACTGTGGAAAGCAAATGGTCCTGCAGAGCTCTGAGATGAAAAGAATCACCAGATACAGTGGAAACACTCCTTTCCCTCTCTTTCTTTCTCTCTCTCTTCTTTCATCCCTCCCTCCCTCCCTCCGCTCTGTCCTTTTCCCTCTCTTTCACAAATGTTCACGTTTACTGTAAATGTTATTAATTTATTAAAGTTGTATCCTCTCTGTTAGAGGGAAGAAGCTGAAAGGTGCTTTTTCCCCTTTAGGCTAGTCTTCCTTATCATGATATTAGTTAAGTATAGGCTTTGCTGTGAAGTAGCTGAAACAGGACTGGTTGAATATTAGGAAAAGAAATCAAGGTTATCTCAAAACAATATTCAGCAATAATAGCAAGAGGAATTAACTGTGACACATACAGCTGTGCTCAAAAGTGATCTGTATCTGTGGCTTTGTGTCTTCTCCAAAGGCTATACTCAGGCATGCTGAGATTTAAGGCCTTAGATTCTTAGAAGACCAATGCTTACTTCTAGTCTCTCTCTGTTCCTTTAGCTTTGTTCAGGGTCAGGAAGTTGATGTGTAAATATTTAAACAAAACAAATGGAGAGAGGGAAGGAAGGAAGAGGGTACTCATGTATCAGAATGTTCTTTGTTGGCATTCATAGGTTCTCCATTTATCCTTGGGGCACTGCTGAATAATCTATGGAAGTTGTTATCTGGTACAATTCTTTCATATCAGTTCACACTGCCTCAGTGAAAGCATCTATCTACAGTCAAAAGTGTTATGATTCACATATCTGATCACAAGGGTTTCTGAAGGCCCAACCTTAAGCTGAGGTGACCCAGAAGGTATTTTTTTCCCCTGCAGGATTATGCATTTTTGTATACATCTTATTTTCAAGTAAAACAATATTTTATGGTCAGCTGTTCAGTTTTGTTTCCTACTGTTACCTATTCTTATGTGTAATGCAGTCTCACTGGGAAATACCCAATGCCATGTTATGCTATGTACTGCACATGCATGCCAATTCATTTCTTGTTCTTAAAACCTGGAAAAACAGCCTAAGGAATAAAACGAGACTGATTCCTGCCCTGCTGTAGATTTCTGTTAGGTCACTTAGCTCAGTGAACTTGTAAATAAAGCAATATTTCTATTGGTATAAGAACAAGAACAAAATTCACCTGATCATCCTTTTGAAGAATGGTTTACCAACATGAAATGCATTTAAATGTCCACTTCTGAGGTTTTTATCATATAACTCTGAAGCTTAATACTACGGGTAACTGCATAGTAACAGTCACCAGACACTTGGCATTATGTGAAATGTAAGTGAAAATGTTGCTGTGATGTGTGTGAACAAAGCTGCTGTCATGGAGTCTGTCAGGTGCCAAAGGTGCTCTCTTAAATGTAACATAAAAAAGTAAAAAGGGGGTAGAACAAACCAGGACTAATAAGTTATGTGAGAAGGTAACTTGACTCAGAAACATGAGGTCAAGCATCAGCCTTGAAGGCATTCAGGTATGGCCTTTTCACAATTGCTTTTGTTTACAACAGTACTTGAAATGTAGAACATGGCAACAATGATGTGTTTCATTTGCATAGGTAGAGGTATGGATAATCAGATTTAAACAGGAAAGGAAGGATTAAAAAGATGGGAGAATGGTTGATTTGTATTTCCAGGGCTTATAAATACTGATTTTGATGGACCATATGGTCTCTTGTCTCTTTGATACTGCACATAATGCTTCTGCCATGCTAATATACCTAATCTTTATTTTAATTGTTTTTAAATATGCTTGTTTATAGAAGAGGGAAAATATTCAGTTCACGCAGGACTGGAAAAGGCCTGTCTGCTATGCAGAATACTTTGTGTGCAGATGAGAGCTTCATGGCAGGCAGCCTGGCAAGCCCATATAGTGGCTTATGCGCCAAAGCTCTCTTGTGTAGACAGGGTGCTGGAGTCCGACTCCTTTTACTGTATATACAGTCAATGCTTTTCATTTTGCAGTTCAATACAGCTTAATTTTCTTCTCATATCCAACCTTGGGCTGTATGTTTCAATATAAAGTAGATTTTCAATTCAGTGACCAATTTTCTCTTTATAGTGTTACTGCTGGAGACTGACTTTTAAATGCAGTCTTCGTTCATAAAGGGTACAGTACAGGAGGGGAATGATTTAAAAATTTTACCATGAACCCTTGAGGATGTAAGGTTGAAAACTGTTTGTGGAAGTCAATAGGTTGTTGTACGTTGGCTTTGTGTGTGCGAGCACAGGAGGCTGAAACAAATCAATTTCCATTGACTTGTCTAGCAAAGGAGCCATTATTTAGAACAGAATAGCCATTGCTCCTGTAATATAATGTGAAAACTTATTGTAGTTTTACTGAGAAGTAGGTTATGAAGAAATTATTTGTTTAAAAGCAAAGTGAAGATGCCTTCTGAATATAAATTTTGGAGGTATTGATTGAAACTTGTTGATGAATGAATTGTGTTTGTTTTTTAAAGCCGTTACCAAAAGTAATATCAATCTGACACTGACAATGCAGTTTATTGGTAAAAAGAATTTGCTGGCAGTTATTCAAATAGAAGAAGCAATTACAGTTAAAAGGAAAGTGACACTAAAGAAATGCAGTGGTAACACTTAAAGCACCAGCTCCTTCACCTTTAAAAAGCAGCTGGACTTATAAATGCAGTTTATGAGCGGATCCCCTAGTAAGAGTGTCTGCCCTAAGCTCTGTGCTTTAGAACAGCTGCCCCCCGTGGTAGATTGCCAATAAATTGTTGAAATTCCCTGTAGTAGTAACATTTAAGGCCTGAATTACTGAAGTTTTTATGCTTCTCCTCGTGCATGGTGTATGTTAACAGAGGAGGATGTTTGAGGTCTGAAAAGGATTTATGCAGTAAAATTGGCTGATCACATCTTTTCTCTATTCACCATGCCATGTGCATCTTTTCCCATCTACAGAGCAGGGATATAAGCAGTAATGGTGTCCACTTAAAGGAACACCTGTGAAAAGGAGTAACTACCAGCAAAAACAGTTTCTGTACAGCAAATTGTTCTAAGAGGAAAATAAGAATTCCATGAAGTCTCTGCAAATTAGTGGTTGGAATAGCAAAACTTGGTTAAATGGAGTAAGTACCACTTGAAGAAGGCCTTGTTGGATATAATGTAAATGAATGCAAAAGGACAAGTGACTTGCCTGAGTACTATGTTTCTGTTTGTTGTTCATTCTTCTTTGGAGAAACCCCCCAAAAAAAACACAACCTAAAAACCTTCAGACTAAAACATACTATTTTTGCAGATATTTTAGGCATTTAAAGGGATTCTGCTGTTGGATGTCACCGAACATGCTCAGCTTCAGCAGAGCAAGATTTCTCCATAGTATTTTTTCCATCCATTTTCATTTACTCTCAGAATGAATGTGCACTAAAGGGAATTGCCTTTGACATGTGTCTATCTGTGACTGAAGCTCTGCATGTGCCACTACATCTGTGACTTTCCACTATAAACTGTTATGACTGGGAATCACATTTGTGACATACAGTTCTGCTACTGCACAATAATGGCATCAACAAACTCTCGTTGGGCCTTTCAATTTCTCATTGGCCTCTTTCAATATGAGATTTCTTTGTCATTCTGGATTTACTGAGAAAAACAGAATAAACAAAAAATCCAAACCCAAGACAACAAATGAATATATGTCTACTGTAACCAGAGGTAGTCATAGACAGCGTCCAACTGTTGGGTGTTTTAAGAGAAAAGTGTTTTACAACTAGGAAATAGTCTCCTGTATTTTGCCCAGGGAAGTTGTGAATGCTCCATCACTGGCGGTGTTCAAGGCCAGGTTGGGCAGAGCCTTAGGTGGCATGGTTTAGTGGGAGGTGTTCCTGCCCATGGCAGGGGGGTAGGAACTGGATGATCTTAAGGTCCTTTCCAACCCTAACTATTCTATGATTGTATAGTTCTATGATTTTCATTTTTTAAAGCAAAATTCTTCTTCAGTGATCAGTTGCCTTTAACTGCAAGTGATGATCTGAGTATTAGAAATATGGGAAAGGAAATGCAAACTAGAACCTGCTTCTTTCTTCCTACTCTTTCAATTCAAGTTGGAAACAAAAAATCCACAATCTCAGGTGCTGGGGGTGAAAGGTGCTATCTTAAACTATTGCAAGTAACAATCTAGCCCTTATAAATCAGTATGTACTTTAATTCCTGTTTGTTTTCTGGCAAAGCAGCAGAGGAGAGGGATAAGATATTAACTGTTATTAGCAATGGGTACTTTGAGTTAAGTATGTGTAGTGGATTCTCTAACTTTTAATGTTTATTTTCTGATTTTTTTTTTTTTTCTCTGAGAGGGATTGAAAGGATCATTTTGAACAAGTGAAATCCAAGTGATGCACCTGCAACTAGGTTTTACTGTGTGCAAAAGGCTGTGTACTATGCTTGGCTTAGTTTCTGAGGGAGAGGATGTGAGTGTGCAACGCTTGGATATTTTGAAGGCTGCTCTTGGCCACCTTTTGGTAAACTCTGTGTGGAGTTGTAGTTCTTGGTCAGCAAGTTTGTTTTCTCCTTGCTCTTTCATAGCCTGGGGTTACAGTTTGAATGTCCTTGTTCTGACAACATCCTACAATAAAACAAAATGCAAAGGTTTACATTGCTTTCTGATTGTGTCCACTAGAATATGAGACATACGTGGGTTTGAAGAGTAAATATCTACACTTTTTAATGTATTAGCAAAAATCCTTTGTGGTTATAAGGATCCAGACTTACTGCTGCTGGCAACTTCCCCAGCTTTGCACCATCGCAGCTAAGAGCTGATCAAGCTGGCTTCTCTTACTCTTACTTGATTAACATATTCTTTTGACATTCTGTGTGTGCAGCATGTGTTTTAAATTTTAATAATACATAGACCTTATGCTGCTTGTTTGTCAGCATTCTCCTTAAGAATGCACTACACGGAAGAAAAATTGAGCGAAATGTATTGCAAATCAAACAATGCCATTTGTAAGCCTCTGCTTTCAGAAGTTAATTATTATTTATACACTGGAGCCTCTGTAATAGCCTCAAAGTTATAGCAAGGAAAGCAGGTGAACCTCACACTTGTAAGAGACCATATAAACATGCAGACAAAGCGCTGTTGGAAATGAGCTATAGGTGTTCTTGCCTCTCAGGCTGCTATTGGTACACTCAATCTGTGCTTGAGAGGTGTATATTGGGCCTGATTTTGTTCTGATTTAAAGGAGTTTTGCCCTTGATTTTTCATCATTCACTTTGCAATGCAGCTGAATTACTGTAATGATCAGTTGTCTCTCTCTTCCCCTGCCTGTTTATGCCTGCTACTTGGCTGCTTTGGTACTAGTGCTTGTCTGATATCTTCAACTAGATGGTGGGGAAAAAAATTAATCTTGGAGGTGAACAAAAATACCCCATGAGCTGTTTCCTACCAGTTCAGCTTCCTGAATATAGCCTGCACACAAGGAGAGTGCACAGGGCAGGGATACCTGGCTAACAGCTGGGGAAGAACAGGATTGGGAGGCAGAATAACTCCTCTTAGAGCCAGCTATGAAATTTGTCTAGCTTTGGGCTTGAGTTCCTCCTTATCAAGAATTACTGTTCGGATTTATAGCAACATCTTAGAGGCCAGTTAAAACTGGGCTTCAAACTCTTTTGTCACTTCATGCACACAAATCTGATTGTGATTGGGTATTTAATTATCTAATACCTACATACCCTTCTACAGTACATATGTATGAAGGGACACTAGAACTACCCATGTGAAATTTTATTGTATTTCTAAAAGTTAGATCTGAAAATGTTTAGGGATGAGACAAGGAAGTGAAAAGCACTGTTGAATGTAGAAAGTCTACAGGAACAGGGAGTGCTTTAAATTAATGATGCCACATGCTCTTAAATTGACTGTGCCAGTTTCAGATACTAATAGATTAATGAGATGATTTTCAGTCTGCTCGCTAATTCAGTGTTTGCAAGGACTGCCTTGTGGCAGACTGTTCACAGGTCTGGGCTCAAGCTTGGCTCAAACTCTGCTGTGCTACCAATGTCCTGTCTGACCAGCAAAGTCAGGAAGGGACTCAAAGTGAAGTCCTTCTTTCCAGTCCTACCTTTCCTTGTTTACTGTCCATGTGTGATGCATAAAAGCAGGATGCAGCCCATCAGTGCCTGCCTTGGGCTCTGTTGCCTGGGTCAGCATGTTGATTCCTGTTCATAAGAAAGGGAACTCAGTGAGAGTCTGAAAGTCTACAGTGCCTAGTGGAGCTGAGCTCTCCTGCATTTCTGGGCATGAACCTGGTAGCAGGGAGGTGTGAGCTGGTGCCACGTGTTAATCACCATGCACATCCAGATCCAAAATCCAAAAACTGAGCAATCCTGCTTTTACTTGTGTCAAAATGAACGTGACAGCACAACCAGTCCCAGTGAATTGAAGAGAAAAAGACTTTTTCCATATATGAGTTCTCATACTTGTTCTGTGGACAAAAGTTTTCCTTTCTGATGTGTCAAGTGTCAGCATAAGTGCAAGGGAAGGAAATAAATAGGGGTTTGAGTGCTTGAGGATGACATCAGGTTCTTGGAATGCAAGGGGAATTAGGTGGCTTCTGTGGGAGTTGATAAATGACTCTCCATGTTTACAGTCAGTGGAGACACACAGACACAGCTCTAAGAATAGCCCTAAATTCACATGCATCTGTCCAGCCTAAGGCAAATTGTAACATGAAGGCAGTTTTCACGGGCTCCGTAGTGTTGCCAAGTTACCTACCATGTAGATTCTCTGAAATTGCTATCTTGGTGGAAATAAGCAGACAGGAGTATGAAGTATACAACAGGAAAGGAAAGCAGACCACACAGTCATGGCCCAGAGGAACCTTAAAGGCTCTTTTTTTTTTCCCTGAGTCATCTAATAAGATCAGTGTTAGGTGATCACTGAATCTGTATCATGGTGACTTTCTATGGTTATTTAATATAAAACCCAGGACACTATACAGTGTGCAGAACCCATTAAAAGCAGCATTTGCAAAAATGATTGCGGTGATGTACAGCCTTTGAAACTGCTTTCCATAAGTTGTCTCTCACTAATCAAATAGAACCTTTGTGGGAATAAAAGAACCAAGCAGGATGTGACAGGTACTTAGCTTAAGAAGGAGGTGGTGATATCTGTGTTATTGTTTGCTACTGCAGTAATAATCAGAATAAGCTCACAAGTGGTCCTTCTGCACTTTACATTCAAGTAGGAAATCTACAGTTTACCATTTTAAGACACTCCACAACCCCCCCAAACTCCCCCAAGTTAATATCAGATGCAGCTACTTCCTTATCTTCTGTCTACTGGCTATACATTGTGGCATATGTTTGTGGATTTTGCTTTATGCACACTGAGAGATACAAGGCTGCATTGTGGCATTGGACCAGAAATGTGTTGGGATCTGTACAAAGGTGTCAGTAGTGTTTGTGACAGTTTCTCTGGGTGCAGACACAGCATTCAACCAATATGCCTGGCAATTTTCTGCTTTCTCCCAACACTGCTGAATCTTCCAGAGAGATTTGCAGGAAAGCAGTGTGATGAGGTAAGGTGTAGCTGCTGTGTTGAGCAGCCACAAGGCAGATTGCATCTTTTCCTAGTGGTGACTTCTGCAGTGAAGGTTCAGCATGGGGTCTGGAGTCTAGATCTCAAACCTGCCTGAGCAAGGAGTGCATAGTTGCAATACTGAGGCTGTCATCTAGACCCATCTGCAATCCTCTTTTGTAGGAGTAAGTAATCTGGCCATTGAAACCAGTACCTAATCTTAGGGTGCCTACATCACAAGAGGGAGTAAACAGATTGGCAGGTAGCCATGTCCGTTGTAGGCCATGCAAAGCCCGAACGCTGCCTGCTGAGAGATGACCGTGTGAAGCATAGTTAACAGTCTTTACTGAGTTTATAATCAGAATTGAAATCTAGTTTGGTGATCATATGATCACTGTTTCTCTTCACCTGCAAGGCATTATATCTCAAATATGAGCAGAGTGATGCTGAGAGCATGCTTCATATAACGAAGATGAAAAGCTCTTCAACAAAAAAGCAACCTTAGCTCCCATATAATATATATAAAGTCTAAACAAAACTTTATAGATGACATATTGGCAAAACACTGCCAGAATAAATTTTTATGTGGGTATAAAAATATGCTCAGTGGGTGTAAATTTTATATGCATTTCAAAATCTGAACTTGACAAATTGATGGGTTTGCAGGGCATATCTATCGTCTTTTTTTTAAGGTGATAAAAAATTCAAGAGATGTAGGCTCAGATAAAAATAAATGTGATCACATAATGTATTTGATTTAATTTATGAAGCACTACCTGTCCTTCTTTAACAGGCTACTCGAGATGTGTTAAAATGCTCTAATGCTAGGAGTGTATGGGCTTATCATCTGAGAATGTTAATGCTTTTGTTAACGCTAAGTGCTGTCCTGGGTTGTAAGTGTAGATGGCACTTTTGTACCACTATTTACCTGTGCTTGCTGTTATTCACTATTCTTTTGCTTCCTTCTCAGCTTTGATGCTATCCAGTCACAGTTTCTTTAGTTTGACAGTTCCTGTTAGCGACTACTATTGTACACCTGTGGTGCATTTGTGAAGAGAAAGCCTCCTTGCATCCTTTCTCTGATCTCTCTACCCCTTTTTCCATAGTTTTTTGCTTTACTTTCAGTTAAAGACTTAATTCTATAAGAAGCGTGTTGGAGTACCAATCTTTATTAATGCCTAATGGTCTTTTTACATGTTTTGTTATGCTTGTCTGACTGGGGTAAATCGTGTCTACCTGACTAAGCTTTGTATTTTGGGCTGTCTTAGGACAGGTTTTATTGAGACCAAAAAGCTCTGGAAGAGAAATAATATAGGCTTTCTTGGCCTGCTTAAGTTCATGATCTTTCAACTTTGATGCATCAGAAGTACAGGAAATCTGTATTTACCATGCAGCATCCCCAGCATTAGGTAAATTAGCAGGATCACCAGGTACTACATCAGCATCTTGTCCTCCCTGACACATCAGAGCTTCACTGCGGAAGGAATGGAGCTCAGGTTTCTTTTTTGTCACCAGATGAAACACTGGTAGTGGGCTAAATAACAGTCTCAGTAAGCAAAATGCTTCTGGATCCTGATAAGGTCTTGTGACCAATGTCAGCACATCTAGTATGGTCTCTATGTGTCCTGGCAATTAATATCAAGTGCTTGTTTCTGGCTGTAAGCACCTCTTTTTTTGTCTGGCCCTGAAAAATCAGAAGAGGGGACTGTACTAATGGAAAAGGGTACTTCCCTGCCAGAACTGCAGATGCAGTGGACACACAGTATTTGTAGCATATCATAGTAATTACTAATGTCTCTTTTACACTCTTGTGCTCTGACTTCTTGCTGCTTCACTGCTCTAAGCCTTCCATATCACAAAGTTTAGTGATCATGTTGCCTGTAACAAATAGTGTGTCAATTCCAGGAAATAATTACAGTTGGTTGGATTGGAAGTGACTAATGGCTGAGCAAACTTCAAGCTGGTTGCTGCACACCTCCAGCCTGCAAGGCTTAGCTTTGATTTGGGGGGTACAGAAAAAACATCAGACTGCGCCTTGAGCAACAAAAGGAGTTTGGAAAATGCAGTTGTGCTTGTGGAAAATCCTGAGAGTGCACAGCCTGCATGGCTGCAAGACAGCCTCACTGTTGAAAAGACTGGCAGTGAGAAATTGCCAGCAGGGGGAAAGCATCAATCCTACCCTCCAGCTAGTACATATTCTGGGGCAGAAGTTTGATGGAAAGTGTTTGCTGGAAAGAAAGAGAAACAAACAAACATTATTCATTCAGAAGGTGATGATGAGAATTATGAAGCTGGTGGGAGCAAGGGTCTGTGAAAGTTAATTTGGAAAACTTACTTTTGCCAAAATGAACAATTAGAGTATCTAGAGAAAACATGGCTGTGTTGGAACAAGGAAATATTCTTGGCAGACACATGATCATATTCTGCTGGCTTCTGTTTCTGAGCAAATGCAGAATCTTGCTTTTGGCCTAATGTGATATTGAATTATTGAATCTTCTTAGTTAATTTGCTTCTAAACAGTCTAGAAAGTCTAACAAATGACTGGATGGAGCTGAGTTTTGCATAGAGTCTGTTTTGAGCAGCTTAGTTCTTTATGTCTGAAGTCTGACTTTTTTTAAAGATGTTTGCTCAATGATCCCCATTATAAGCTGTTGATTCCACCAGGAATCATGTAACTGATTTAAGGGTAGATCAGATCTTACATATTTCTCTTCAAGATGTGTCTGTAGACTTTGTTAGTAAACTACTTTGCACTCAGATAATCTTAACACTGCAAACTCAATATAGCTTTAGGAGAGGGAGGTGAATTCTGTTCTGCTCCATGTACAAATGAAACCATGAGTTAAGTACTAATTCTTTATTATTGATTACTCAATACTCATTGGTAGTGAATTTGTGAAATAGGGTAGAAATATCACTTTATCTTCATTTCCCAGGTTGCATTTATAGTTGATATTTAAGGTAAAGGTATAAGAACCACAACAAAACAGACTTACAAACTGAACACGTTCTATGTAGGAGTCAAAGAAAGAATCTCATAAAATGTACCAGTGTTTTAAGAAAGGAATTTAGTTACTTTTAGATAGTTTGGAGAATCTATATTTGGTACAAGAATGTGATCTTGTTATCATGCTTGTTTCTGAAATGAAGCACAAAATGTGTAATTCTTTCATGTACATCACTGTGGTCTCTAAAGGTATTCTTGCAGATTGGCACCTCTTGTTTTCTGTGTAAGAACAAAGATGTCTTAATTGGCTTACTGGAGTACTTGATTAGTTTTATAATATCATTTGAAATGATGAGCTACGTATATTAACAAATTCTTATTGTTTTTACATTTGGCTGCATGCATTCAGCACTGTGAACTGGATGCCTCGGGATATGAAGATCTTAGAGTAATAACAAAGCTTATTACAGACTGAAAAGACAATGTGTATGAGAGAAGAGTCCACCTTTTCCCTTCATTTTGTTCTGGGTTCTCTTTTTTTGAGAGATGGAGGGCAAAAAAGGATGTGGTTAGGCTAAAATATCAAGGTCAATATGTTGCCAATGACCGTGAGATCAGTACATGCAAAGTTTAGGGTTTTAGTGGAACTAGATAAGAACCAGCAGAAACGTTTCTATTTTGTCTGTGTCTCTAGAAGGAAGTGTTGGAACCTATAGAATAATCTCTGTTGTAGGCAACTGCTGAAATGAGTGTGAATTTGTGAATGCTAGAGTATTTAATGGGAAACCTAACCTGAATACCAGAATAGACTAGGGCCCATTGCAACACAGAGGCGTTGAAGAGCATGGAAGGAGGTATGTACAATATGAGTGACATGATCATTGTGTTCCTTAGATATATGATATATTGTAGGCTGTTAAAAAAGGAGGAGGAGACAGATCTCAAGAGTGGAAGAAATGAGTACTGCTTTCAAAGCTACACAATGAGTTATTTTTGGCATCAGGCTGCAGAAAGCAAAATGTTTTGAGAGGTAAAACTTTGAGCTTGGCTGAGAAAACTAATCAAAGGAGATGGCTGTGCATTTAAAACTGGGACATGGAAATTATAAGTCAGAAGAGCAAGAATGTGTTTTCCCTCCTTTTGACCCTCTACCACAGAAGAAAGCTCCCAGCAATGTGCAGGGGTGGCTTGTCTACCATAACTCCAAGAGAGCAGAATTTCAAAGGACTGTTTGCTTGGGCTTAAAGTGCATTTTTCTTTGTGCATTGAGTTCAAAGCAAGCCTGAAATTGCACGCAGAACTCAAAGCCATTGTGATTTCACCTCATTTTTACACAGAGCCCATTGAGGTTTGAGTGGTTTAATTCTAAAGCTGTAAATCTGGGTAGGTTCACACAAAACTTAGTAAAAGGTTATTTGGAAGAATTGCAGACTCCAAGAGATGTCAGAGAACTTTGGCTGAGCTTGTCACTCGCAAGTAACGGAACAGAAGGTCAGGGGACTTTACCAGGATTTTCAGAATTACTGGGGAAATTTTTCATAGCTCTGTGTCTATTCAGGCTGTGGCCAGCTGCCTCATGGGCTCCTGCATGGGGTCAACATATTTGTGTTGAATTTATAGTAGGGGACATTCATGAATCTTGTTATCTCAAAGCACCCTTGATGTCAAGGAGGAGAATAAAACCAAGGCAAAAATGCGAAACATAGAGTTGAGCTTAAAATGGTGGTGGTAAACTGAGAAAGGTGGAAGAATATAAAGGTAGTGGTGTGTTATTTGCACCCAAAATAGTGGAGTGTTTACCAAGAGTCAGCATCCTTGGTTTCTAACTGAGGCTGCAATGTCACCTTGATACATTTCCTTGAGCTCTCCTTTTCTGCTGTAACTGTCCATGTACTGGCACCTGCTTGTTTCCCAATTCATATCATGGGATCTGTGGAATATTTTTAAATGGCTGCAATGTGATGCTCAAGTTTAGCTTACATTCTGATTCAGTGACACGTTTTCTCATGTTCCGTGGTAGCCATGACAATTTCTGCATTTTTCTCTTATGGTTCAACTCAGTTCCCTCTAACAAGCTCCCCTTCTCTCTCCTCTCCTTCCTAGCCTTTCTCAGTGCTCAAATCAGCAGCAAGCCCTGAACTGTCCTGTTTGGTTTGGGAACCTGTTCCCTGTCTACCACCGCTTCCTTGAGAAATATTGAGGTCATCAGCCCTAGCATCTGTGGATAGTGTCATTCGCTGCTTCCACGCCACAGCATTCATTGCTATCTCTACTGACTACTTGCTTGTTTATGGTTACAGAGTATTTGAAAGTTTAAATATATGTTTCCTTACTAATTATTTACATGGAGGTTCTGGGACTATATGGGGAATTACTTGCTTCGGTCAATGTCTGTATTTCCTCCCTCCTTCACAGGAAAATAAGGAGAAACTAATTTTGAGAAGAATTACATTGTCTTGGATTTTTTTTTTTTTCTTTAGAATAACAGTGTTAAATACAGGCTTAATATTTTCTATCAAGTCATTGATATAGCTTACTCAATTTTAATAAATACTTCTTACCTTAATGACACTATTGGGGCTCTAAGTAGTCTGTGTCAAACACATTTAAGTGAGATACATCTGTTGTAAAAGCAGGATAAATCTAAGCTGAGGTGTCAGAATCACTTACTGTTTCTGAAAACCTTGGGCAAACCCGTCCCCGAATATAGACATGAGGCACAAAGTTTATGCTTATTGGAGATAACTTTTGCCTTTAATGATTAAGATTGCTATTCCAGAAACAGTCATACATTTTAATCAAGCTTGTGTGCTACATCTCTAGAAAATTGCCACCTACTTCAGCAGAACTACAGAAACACCTTGAGTGTCTTATTCTTTCAGCCTTAAAAAGCATCTTTTAAAAGGCTGAAATTTTGTTCCTGGTCATGTTGGTATCCATCTTGGATAACAGTAATAATGTTGACACAGTTACATCAGCTTGACACTGGTGATGATACCAAAATCTTGCTTAATATCCAAGACTTTCTACCTCAAAAGCCAAATAGACTGGTTCAAAATCTTAGTTATAACTCTGCTGAACTCTACTTCCTATAGAAAATGTTTCATTACCTTTTAAAATCTATGGCACCTTGTTAAAGTAATGGCAAGAGCCTTTCCTTTACACTCATAATCAGTATTGATTATAATGTGAGATGAAGAGTCCTCTGGTAGAATAACATTACTGTCTGATTTAATAAGATAATTGCTATCTTTATTCATAAATATTGTGTTTTATTGCTTTCTGTTAGTGTGGCACATGTGGGATTCATAATTTATTTCAATTACGCCAGTCATCAGAGAAGCCAGTGAAATGTGATATTAGCAATGCTGCTTTTACTGTACCACCATAGATTTTCTGGAAATGCACAGGTCCATCCTCAATGGGACAGGAATTATTTTCCTGTATTTAAAAAGCACTTGGTAAATGTGCTGACAAGGTCTAAATAGTAAAGGAAAATAATCTAGATGGTTTAGGACACTTTCAACTTGAGTTCCAGGGACTTGAGCTAAAAGGATGAAGGAAGGGAGTAAGAGGGAGAGAGAAGAGAGGATTTAAAAGAGGGTATGCAGGAGAGAAGAAAGGTAAGAGGAGTCTCAGAGATGAAGAGAATGAAGGCTAAGAAAGAGGAGGTGATGTGCGACAGAAACAGGAGAACTACAAATGTGCTTTCTTTGCACAAAACATTTTTAGCTGGACAAAAAGAATGGAAGGTAATAATGAAAAAGATTAAAAGAAAAAAAAAAGCTGTTTTTCATCTGATTCCTACATTTGTGGGATCACTGAAAACCTCCCCTGATTTACACTTCTCAAGAAATGCAGCACTCCGAAGCCTTACGCAGCTTTGCTTCACACCATTGTATCATGGCCCATAGTCTCTGAGTCATATCCTCTCCTTCATCAGACCTCAGAGCTTGTGAAGCTCAGGCTGAATAATAACACACTTGCTGTTGCATTTCAGATCTATTTTTGGGGTCCTCTGGATTCTGTACATGGACTTTTCTGGGGCATAGACTGAAGTCCTTTCCTTTGACCTGTTCTTGTGGCAGGATCAAACCTGGCAGTTATTGCTCCAAGGTTCATTAGGCATGACTGTGGGAAGAGGTCAGATATTGAGCACCCAGAGTTTGCAGGCCAGTTCTTTGGGGCTTCTCTTGGGAGAAAAGTAGAGAAAAATCAGGGTCATTTCAAGGCAGGAAAGAGGTGTACTCTTAGAAGTGGTATTTCTAACACGTGTTTAGAGGATGTTGCAGAGAGAACTAGCCTCTCCAGCACTCCTCTCCTCTTTCTAAGGGTAAAGCCTCTTGGACACTGAGTCTGGATTTTGTCGGGATGTCTGAAGAGACCCTTCCTTCTGTTTCTTCCTGCATCCAGCCATTCTCTAAAGTCATTTCACAATGCTGGCAATTTTCAGGTGGCCAGCCAGCTCTCCAAAGCTTTTGATTAACATAGCACCACAGGGACAACTTGGAGAAAACCTAGTAACTTTTTGTGATGTTGTAACAGTTTATAATGATAAAAACATGTTTCCCTGGTGTTGTGTGATGCATTCATGGTATTACACAGCTTTCAAGCAGCCAAATGTAATGCCCACTATCTTTTATTATTTATGAAAGAGATTTGCTTTTTTATGGTGCTGGAAAAACCCACTTGGTTACTCTTTGAAGTTCAGGCAGGTCAGCAGAGAATATTGGAAATTGAACTTTTCAACCTGGCAGCCCCTGCTGCCATGGCAGGCAGCAGTCTGACAGCAACACAAGTTCAGCAGTACAGAGTAGTAATAAGAAAATGCGGCTTTGCAACTTTTCTCTGTCAATAACAAAGCTCATCTTTTTGTGCCAGCAAGACATTGCATGCAGCGCACATTTCAAATTCAGTTAATCTCAAAATAATTCAAAAATCAAAGAGCTTATTCAACCATCAAGACACACCAGATTGATTCACTGTGTATTCATGGAGGGGAGAGCAGAGGGAAAAAGAATCCAATATCAGGATCTGTAAAAGCAGCACTAGTTTTCATTCGGTCTAAATTGTTTTTAGGCCACATGAGCACACTGTGAATGCTAAAAGGGGCACCAAAAGAATATTTAATGCATTGTTTGCATTAATCATCTAGGAATAAAATTCACAAAGGTGGCAGTTGTACATATGTGCACATGCCCCTCCTGCCTTGCCGCAAAACCTTGTATATTTTTAATGTTATTTTGGTGCTGTGTACGCATCTGCTGTCACCACACATCTGACACTCAAAACCAGTGCCAGAGATCATGTGTGCACAGAGCTGATGGGCTGAGAGGTTTTGCTGGGGTATTAGTATGTGCTTAACCAATTTCAGCATTTCCTGTTTTGAATGTCGAATGGAGAAAAAATCAGACACCATTAGACATAGAATTGCTGCTGCCAAATTAATATGTATCTATGATTGGGCACCTGCTAGAGGTAGTACCTATAGTGAGTGGTGTAAGGATGGCTGTTTCTTCTTAAGTATAAGATTGTATTTATCTGTAAAGCATATCAGAGTGCAGGACTGGACCTTGGATTACTGGCATGGTCTCATGAGCATCAGTGCTGCTTTGTGCCGCTCAGGAGGGAGTGTGTGTGGGGGCTCAGCACAGGGTTCAGGTCACTGAGATTAGGACCAAGACCTATGGGAACTGAGAGGTGAAAAAATAGAGGTTCTGGTTCTTGCAGCTGAGCACAGGGAATTCTTGGGAGCCCATGAGGCACCCCTGGTTGTGCTACTGGCTTATTGCTGTTGCTTGATATATGAATGAAAAACTCCCCTTGCTGCTCCACCTAACACTTTTTCTGAGCAAGAATAGATTATTTAGCAACAAATTGCTCTCGTCTCTTAGGCTTTAAATTTGTCATTCCCATTTTACCTTTTAAGTGCATCTTAAAAGTTTTCTAGACGTTGAGCACTGAATTGCGGCAGCCATGCAACCTAGTTCCACCATTCTCCTGCATGAAGTGTGAAGGGCTTTTATTCTTGAAACTTGTAGACAGCTGAATAAACTAATTTCTTTCACCAGGTAGTTATCCAGGCTTTGTTTGTCTTTGCACAGCAGAGTGTAATCCAGTAGAAGTCAATTACAGACCCCTCTTTTAATTGTCAGTCAAACAGTGAAGATGGTAGCAGTCATGAAACACTTACTTACCTTTATTCAATAGGGAAGTGTACCAACCCCGAGGTAAAAGGCTTGATGTGACACGAGATCACTTCTATTTCCACGGAGACTTCACCAGAGCGACACTTGCAGAATTGGGGTCACATGATAAGTGCTTAACCAGCTAACAGCCAAATAATGAAACACAAAACTCCAAACCCCATAAGATTTCTGTGCAACCTGAAGACGAGTCTCTTTTCCTTCACATATTTCATGCAGCATTTCATTACTGAACAGCAGGACTGCTGTGGGATGAGAATTCTAACTCCTGCTTGGTGCAGGAGCTTCTGGATCATGCGACTGTTTGAATAAACTATTTCACTGGCTTCTAGCCCACTCAATAGTGGAGGGAAAAAGTTTGGGAATACCACTTAATCATACTTTTAAAGAGGAATGCTGTTAGATGGGTTCATATGGGGGAATCCACTTCTCTGTCCTGTCAGTGGAAGTGACCAAATAGAGAGTTACAGGGAAAATAGTTTTTTCCTCTCCCAGTCAGACACTTTCACTAGTCTGCAGATATCTTGAAACTGCTCTGGAGTATAATAATCCTTGCACATCTTTGTATTATTTGTTTCCATTACTTGAGATCTTTAGCTCCATTCTGAGGTCAGCAGTGGCATGTCAGGGCAGAGGGAGCCTGGAGATAAGGCTCATGAGCCAATTTGCTGTGTATAACTGTTCCACAAACCTGGCTTTGGTGCATTTTGGCAAAATTTAATCAGTATCCCCCTTTTGTTTTCTTCTCTTATAATACATAAAATCACCTAAAATTTCATTAGACTAGTGTTGTCTTCCCAAGCAATGCTGGGTATTTCTCAACTTGTTGCCATTCCATGGAGCTGTGATAAAGTGGGTCACACCCATGAAGGAGAACAAAAGATAAAAGAGGATTACAAAAGATAAGAGCACATATTCGCTGCTGAACTCCTGCTTTAGTTATTCCCTGTTGACATGAGTGCTGCTATATGTTCTCTATGTTGACATCAATTACTTATCTTCCTTCAGCAGCACTCTTCCACCCACTTTCAAGTGACTGATGGGGTGAAGTAATGGGAGATGGCACACTGTGCACCAGCACTCCTTAGCTTAACTTGAGGGGGGAAGGGGAAGGGTACAAGTGAATAGTGCATTCTCTAGCTTTTACATATACGTTCTTTTTCAACATTGAGCTGGTTAATCCACTTGTTGCCTACCCTACACAGGCTGCATGTGACATGGGATGCTGGGGAGGGACTCTTCAGAAGGGACTGGAGTGAGAGGACAAGGGGTAACGGGTTCAGACTTAAACAGGGGAAGTTTAGATTGGATCTGAGGAAGAAATTCTTTACTGTAAGGGTGGTGAGGCACTGGAATGGGTTGCCCAGGGAAGCTGTGAAGCTCCATCCCTGGCAGTGTTCAAGGCCAGGTTGGACATAGCCTTGGGTGATATGGTTTAGTGAGAGGTGTCCCTGCCCATGTCAGGGAGGTTGGAACTAGATGATCTTAAGGACCTTTCCAACCCTAACTATTCTATGATTCTATACAAATAAAAATCAATGCTTCCCTTGCAGCAAAGCAGAAAACCCTATTACATTAATTTTCTCTCTGTAAACCCTTTAAATAATAATGAAATAACTCAAGATTAGCTTATACTTTTTATTTTTTACATGTGCGTTGGGTACATACCAACAACTTGCATCTTCTCCATCGAACATTCATTGCTCCAGCCCAACTTATTTTAGAGCACAGAAAGGGAGAGAAAAAATAATGGTGAAAACTGCTGAAGATGTTTCCCACATTTCTTTTACAGGTATTTCTGATCTGTGTGAATTCACTTACTGCATGAAGGCCTCATGATCCATAGCACGTAAAGTCACTGATCATGCTGCAAGTTTGAACTGAATTGATCTTAAAAAAAAAAAACATGCAATGGTAATGACAGAGTTCTACTTAAACCCACGGCCCTTTGATTAGTCTAATAAAATAGGTATTCCCATTGGTGACAGTTACCTCTAAAGATACATCAGCAACTCATTTTTTTGATATTTCAGGTCACATATAAACATAATCTCTAAGTATTTGCAAAACTCTCCATGGCAATAGCTGTAACACTTACTGTATTTAAAGATGATGAAAACTCACAGATTGGAAACCACATGAATTTTATACAGATAGAAGAAAAAGCTTTAAGATTCTGAAATGCATAGTTTTGGATAGGATTTTTAAAAGAAGTCTGCAATATATATACATTTAGCAGACCACATAGAAAGCATAAAACTACTTTAGGCATCGGTCCAGATGGCAAGAATAGGGCTTTTTCTACACAGAATAAACATATTTATATTTAAAAAAAGACTTGTATTCCTGATTCCTAACCCCTAGCAAACTGTAAAGTATCTTTTAAAGTTCTCTATATTCATTACTGTCTATCTAAAACCATACAATTAAAAAGCCTTAAAAATACAGACAGAGCTTAAAAAAAAAAAAAAAAAAAATCACAGGCTGTGGTGGTGAGGGTGTGCGGGGTACTTCACCTCAGATGTTAAGAAATGCCATCATGCTTCATCTTCCCTTAGCACAAAAAAAAAATGACAGCATGTCTATTATAGCACTTCATCCACTTTTCTTTGCCTGCTAAACAGTAACCTCTAAATGTGGTAAACCAAAGAGTAAAACTTAACATTAACAAAGCCTATCAAGTATCTTTTTTTCCTGTATTTATCTATGGGGCATAGAAGATGCTTAAACTAGTCAGTAAGAATAAGCTATCCATCACTGAACTTGAATGCGTATTGTAAATCATAGAATCATAGAATAGTTAGAGCTGGAAAGGACCTTAAGATCATCTAGTTCCAACCTCCCTGACATGGGCAGGGACACCTCCCACTAAACCATGTCACCTAAGAATATATTCAACCCAGCCTTGAACACCGTCAGCGATGGAGCATTCACAACTTCCCTGGGCAACCCATTCCAGTGCCTCACCACCCTTACACTAAAGAATTTTTAACTCCAATCTAAACTTACACTGTATGACACCTGGGATCCTGCTTGTTATATTACTGCAAATATCAATAAATTGCAGAGAGAAAGGGTGTTTACAGAGGTTTCCTTCCTTCAAAAATCATTTTATTTAGTACAAATCCAGTGAATTCATATAAGCTGGATGCATGCTTTGTGAACTCTGAAAGGTGATATTTTTAAAAGTATATGAATCGATCAGAAACAAAAATTTGAACTGTTAAATATTAGGTGTAAGTGGGAAAACTATCATCCCAATACCCTAAACTTTCTGTTTCCCATGCCAGAACAAAACAATGCCACCTGAAATTCAGTAACAAATATGTTTACATGCCATGGTTTCAATTACTTCAGAAAAACAACAAATTGCTTTTTTCTCAGTGGGTATGATACAGAAGCTAAGAGTTTCTGTAGATCACCAAGTCCAAGACAATAGTCCACCAAGTAACTTACTATAAAGGTAGAGATTCTTATTTAAGCTGAAATTACTACCTTCAGTGCCAAGTCTTTAATCATAGAATCATAGAATAGTTAGGGTTGGAAAGGACCTTAAGATCATCTAGTTCCAACCCCTCTGACATGGGCAGGGACACCTCCCACTAAACCATATCACCCAAGGCTATGTCCAAACTGGCCTTGAACACCGCCAGCGATGGAGCATTCACAGCTTCCCTGGGCAGCCTGCTCATTCCAGTGCCTCACCACCCTTACAGTAAAAAATTTCTTCCTCAGATCCAATCTAAACTTTCCCTGTTTAAGTTTG